>JAMKCH010023524.1:0-20080 GCA_023653785.1 Ophioderma brevispina
TGAAATGGCTAGAGGTCAGACGGATAGAGCCAGTCTTGGGTACAAAAGAAACAAAAGCTGATCAAAGACATGAGTCATCAAGAACAAAGGAAATGCCTCACCGGACTATTAAAAGATGTAGGTGAGGAAGACATGGTGGTCTACCATTACAGATGTGCGAAACAAGGGCAGTGGTTGAACTGGGAGTCTGTCATGCAGGTTGACACTTCCTGGAAGAAACATTTGTATGTCTAGACGCCAGAGCTGCTGTCTTTTCACATCAACGCAATTCATGATCAACTTCCATCCCCTGCCAATTAAATCTGAAGCTGTGGGACAAGACCAATCTTTGACTCTGGCAATTATGTCATCATCGTCATTGTACACTGTTCCACATCCTCCACATGGCTGTAGCTACTCATTACAAAGTGGAAGATACAATTGGCGCCATGACCAAACACTGAAAGCAATCTCTACAGGTCTGGCACCGTACGTCGTAGAGAAAAAAACACATTGCACCTGAGAATCTGAACTCCATCTCTACAATAGCCTTTCGCACAGCTGATGGTACAACCTATCGAAATCCAGTATTACCAATGCCTAAGACAGCGCCAACCAACATTCTGAAGAAGGCCAATGACTGGATATTCCTGATGGATGAGGAACACAAACAAATAGTGTTCCCTCCAGAAATCACTGAGACAGCTAAGAGACCAGATATCACCATCTTTTCTACCAAACAAAGACAGTGATCATCATAGAGCTGACTGTCCCTATGGAGGAGAACCTATCCAATGCATATGAAGAAAGAAGTGCAAATACCAAGCTCTAGTGGCTGACTGTGAAAGTAGAAGATGGTCTACATACTACTTTTAAAGTTCGGTCACGTGTGTGACATGCCGAAGAATGGCCCTGATTTACATGAGAGGAGAACCAGGTGTATATAGCTTGTTCCATGACCTTAGTCTTATCAGATTAATTTTGAAACCAAACAGTTAAAAGAACCTTTAAAGTCTTTCGTCTGATGGGATGCCAAGGCTGCATCATCTGCAAACAACAGATCTCCGATAGAGACGGTCCTTAATTTGGTCTTGGCACGGAACCTTGTAGTAAAGAGACGGATCTAGAGTCAAGGTATATACACCATCTATTGACTGGAAGGCATGCCTAAAAAGCACGAAAAGAAGATGTTAAAGAGAGTGGGAGTTAACACGTAGCCTTACTTTACCCTACTCATAGTGCTCATGAACCCAAACTCATCTGATAGGTCATCAACGAACTGCGTAGTACTCATCATACCATCCTGGAAAGATCTATGCTGAAAAGTTTAGGTGGGCAGCCAATCAGAGGGAGCATCCTAAACAGACTGCCTCCTCTTAGTAAGTTCTTACTAAGTCGAAAGGCCTTGGTGAGATATATGCATGCTAAACAGAGTGGCTGGTTCTGTCACTGCTCTTTCCTGCAGCTGGCGGATGGCAAATATCATATCTATCATTGACCTTAGATCCAAAGCCATATATTCAGTCTGCAAAACAATGCAGGCAAACAGGTTGCTAACAATACTGAGTGGGGAAATGCCACACTAGTTGTTACAGTCACCTCTCTCCTCTTTGTTCTTATACAGAGGGACGATGTTGTTATCTCTCACATCTTGTGGTGCTGAGCCTCCTATCCAGCACAGAGTAAGAAGCTTGTGAATCAACAGACGTGGTATTCGCACTCTTTATGAATTCATCTGGTATGCAGTCTTTACCAGGGGCCTTTCCTGACGGAAGCTTGTCTATAGCTTTGGAAAGTTCATCTTATTATACCGACTAAGGCATGGATGTCTTCAAATGTAGCTCAGTTAGATATTGGATCACCGGTTCAAGATGGATGGGAAAACGCAGGATGATGAACTATTCCCTTTATACTCCGAGGGTCCTATGGCATCGGAGCTACTTCCAGATCGTACCTGTTTCTGTCCAATTAGGAGTCGATGTGCAAACAACTGTACCTGGATTCAGATCAACCAATTAACTTGTACAAAAATGTGGCCCTGTAGATTGACCGAAAATAGCGGTACAGCTATGTGAAGCAAGCAAGAGTCCAGTTCACGTCTTTCTGCATTTGTTTAGATTCCCCTTTCGAACATGCTGCAGTTCCGAAAACCCCCTACTTTACCACAAAAACTCTCAAAAACTAAATTCAGTTTCTAAGACCATAAAATTGTTCTAAAATCAGTTCCAAAAACCTACTTTGACAATAAAATATTTTAAAAACAGTTCAGCACATCCCTACCTAAACCAGAGTTGAGTGCCCACTCCCGATTGTGCTGACTAAGATGAAAAACTGATGAAGCGAAATAGTTTATATCTAACGAACATATACAAGTGCTGTGAATTCGGATGCATGATCAAAGCTCTGTGGTAACTCCAATCCACCGACACCAAACTGAATGTTGTATCGACAATTTCCAAAAATTACGTGCGACTTATTTTACAGTGTAGGGAGTGGGAGGCACTATCAGTGATTAACCCGAAAAAGTACTAAAATATTGGAAAATTTGCAGAGGAAAGTGAAATAAATTCGTAGAATTCTCATAAGTCACGTTTTCCAAAGAAGAATTGACAGAAGAAGAAAAGGACGAAAAAGGTAGTATTCAAAGATAGAATCTCCATCAATTACGTGCTGTTTAAGTGTCCGTAAGTACAGGAATGATTTAACTATCGATTTTGTCCAAATTAGGTTGCTTTGATTCTCTCTTTGCAGGGTCTGTTGGACGTACTTGTTACATAAATGCAAAATCTGATTTTTTACGATTTATTTTCGTTTTCTGATTTAGCAACACAATAGTGCCTTACTAAACTACCAATATCTCACAGATCTATATGAGCGAATAAATTTTAGGATTATGACCAAAATAGTTGTAAAGAACAGCTGCACGTATCATAACCTTTGTGTCGGAATTTGAATTGAAGCATATGATGTCCGAGATCATAGAGAGCATAACATTTTATTTACTTTTATTAGTTTCAGACGGGAAAAATAAGCCAGGAAAAATTTACATTCATGTAGTATTACTTAGGGAGTGTTAGTGGTGGTGGTGGGGTGGGGGGTGGGGGGGGGGGGGGGGGTGGGGGTAGAAGGTGCATGGGATATAGTGCGCAGAAAACCATATGAAGCCGGATTTTTGAGATGGTTGCCATTGGCAAGGCAGGAGCTGACTTGACATCTGTGCCAAAGTTCATGTGATACGACTTCGTTTGTGATCCGATTTTCACCATTTGAGATATTGAGCGAAACGTAATCGAACATAATAAAAATGCCAAAAAATATTAATTTGGCCCAAATCTTGGAAATAATTGTTCATATATCTTAAAATATAAATTATTGGATTTTTTGAGTGCATTTTGGTGCAAATAGGGATGATCTAATGGGTTAAATTAATTTGAAAAAATAATTGTCTTAAATATCACTGGGTGAATGATAATAATGAAATACATAAGAAATGCTGTCGAGCTGAAAATTTCGAGTTGGTTTGATGAATTATGAATTTATTTAATGTTTTAATAAATTGGGAAAGAGCTTGTCATATGTGATCATAATAATAAAAATATATTTGCTCAAAATCTCCGGGTGAGCACTTTTTACATACAAATGTATACAAAAATGCATCGAACGTGCGAGACTTGCTTGCTTAAATCGAGCATAAGATTTGAACGGAATGTCCTATTTACCTCAAACAAAAAGCAAATGAAAGCTGAAAGATTATACTTTCTTATCATGATATAACCTCAATTAAGCTAGTAGACTAAATTTTCCAATTTGAAAACATAGACCACCCTTAAAGGCACTATCAGTGAAAAAAAAAAAAAAAAAAAAATGATAATAATGAAATACATAAGAAATGCTGTCGAGCTGAAAATTTCGAGTTGGTTTGATGAATTATGAATTTATTTAATGTTTTAATAAATTGGGAAAGAGCTTGTCATATGTGATCATAATAATAAAAATATATTTGCTCAAAATCTCCGGGTGAGCACTTTTTACATACAAATGTATACAAAAATGCATCGAACGTGCGAGACTTGCTTGCTTAAATCGAGCATAAGGTTTGAACGGAATGTCCTATTTACCTCAATTAAGCTAGTAGACTAAATTTTCCAATTTGAAAACATAGACCACCCTTAAAGGCACTATCAGTGATTTGCTAAATCAGAAAATCGAAAAAATCATCAAGTTCAAGTTTAGGTATCCTAACATGCCCTGCAAGTGATAAGTCTAGAAGCAGCCTAACAAGGACAACATTGGATATTTTAGTCATTACTATCCGTACGGACAATTTACTACAATGTGTAATTTATGGGATTCATATCTCTGAACATTAATTGCTGTTTCCTTCTTTTTCTGTCAGCTTTTCAGTTGGAAAATATACCTAATGGGAGTCCTACAGACTTATCCCTCACTTTTAAGCTATTCCTACAAAATATTTTTTTATCTTTCGGGATAATCACTGATAGTGTCTTTAAGTGGTTTGCCACAATTACCAGGTTTTAACAACGGTCTTAAAAATCAAAATCTTACTTGATGTGTAAGATTTGTTTTAATCAATCATTTATAAGTATACATGTGCAAGGATATCTCAATTTCTGTAAACTCTTTCAACTTTTTAAATTTTTCTAAAACAAATTTGTTGGGGGGGGAATACTTAAAATAGCCTCTGCAATCAAATGTAAAGTTGGGATAATGTTAAGAAAGTTGTTTAAAGGTCTATGGTCCGATCACTGACCTCTACACATGGATAGCGGGATGCCGCACAGTTGAATGGTCGCCGAGTGAAACAACAGGAAGTTGTTGTATAAGTAAAAACCAACTTCCTGTTGTTTCATTCGGCGACTCAGACCCGTTATCCATGTGTAGAGGTCAGTGGGTCTGATCGCTAATATCCTCGTCCACAGGGACCCCAGATTTTACCGAAGTGGTCAACATTTTGGTATCAAAAGAAAGCCACTATTTCTTGTCAATACCATGTGAAATTTTAGGGCTAAGAGATGTTCGGTTTGGATGAAGCCCGAAACCTTTGTAACATTCAGTTTTCAAGACACATTTTCTAATGGAAAAGTTGATGTTCCCAAAATTGCAAATTTTTTGATTCCCCTCAACACTGGTTAGAAATTTGTTGATCCCCCTTTTTAGGACCTCAATATTTCTTGATCCCCCCATGAATTTTCCAACCCCCACCAGAGTATTTATGAACACTCCCTTATTTCATAATTTGAACCCTCAGTATGCTGCTCATTATGAGCTTCAGAAGCAGCAGATAATCTAAAATTTACTTACATAAATGTCGAAACTATTGGTATCTTAAAAATTATATTGTCGTGGGTTCTGCATAGTGTTGAATCAGCATATATGTTAGTTCTGAAAATTGCGTTTTTAAGTCGTGTATGTTAAAGAAGTGAATGGTTCCTAACTGACGAGAGTATTGAAATACCAAGAAACAACGGTTTTATTATTCAAAATGGCCACTGAATGTGATTTGACAGTTTGTCAAAACCCAAATGTTTGATTCGCTGTGTTCGAAGAAGTCGAATACGTATTCGACTGCACGGAAACCCGTTGATTTCTACTGCTGGTAATGGTGAGATTACTATAGCTACGGGTTTTTACTATTTTAAAATGATGATGCTGACAATGCCACGATGATAACAATAACGATGGTGGCAATAACGATGAGAAAATGAAACATCGAAGCATGACGACAATGATGCGGATGCGGATGATGATGATGATGATAATGATCGCTAGAACTGTCCACAAATTAAGCTCAGGAAATATTTTCAATGTAAATGAAATGTTTCATAACTTAAGTTTCAAATGGAGGACATAAAAGTGGTCAATAACTTTATGACAGCCATATTTTTCTCGTTGTCTTGAAAATGTCTCATTACATTATACTTCCTATGCTTTATAGTAATGTACACGCTTAACCCTGGTCCAACCCAGGGTTTTTCTACTACATTCACGACCGGGGTGGTTACCCCACCACCCCCTTTTTCGTAATTAAGGGACAGATATTATGTTGTTTGGTATCAGTGTGTAGCTAAATATGTCCTTTCTTCAAATAAAGTACAAACATATCAAGTTTTAACAATATGACGTCACAGTGACGTCATAACGTTATTTGTAAGGAAATCTCCAAAATCGCCATTCATGCAAGCACAATTGGTATTTATTTGGTCAATGATTGGTGCCAGGGTAAGCATGTATATGTTATTACTCTAAAAAATAAGAAAAAAGAAAAAATACAAATATTATCAGTATTTGCTTGCAGTAGCATCATACGCAACAAAAGTACCATTTTGGGGGCATTTTACACAGTGAATTATATGAAGGTGGCAACCACCCCCTCCCCTACCTTCCAACTTTGACGGGACACCATGACCTTCCTGAAGGTTGTACCTCCAATTTTTTTTCCGCTAAAATGACCGCAAGGGATGAACTTACAATTACATAAAAGCCTTAGATTATATTCGTTTGCGTTTTTGTGCGACAGGGATTCATCCGTTGTGAGGGGTGGAGTGGTGTGGTAACCCCCTTGGTCGGACGAGGGTTAAAATATGTATCGAAATTGAAACTAATTAACAGTAAGTAATAAACTCTAAATAAAATCTAACATGTAAACAATTTTAAAGGGCACTATGCGCTTATACAAACTTCCAAAGAAATAAGACTGGCACATTTTCTTGAAAATGAATAAAATGTCACTTCAATTTATTTTCCCCAATATCAGTGACCAATATACGCTAGACTTCAGCAAACATTGGAGCTAAAGATATTCAATTACCGGCCCGGTGTGCGGTGTAGAAAAACACTTCAGATTCCTTTTCATCTGGGAGTGCAGGACCATTGTTATAGTGTCGCGGTTTGAAAAGAATCAGGTGTTACCACCTAGTCCGGAATTAGACGCAAGTCTTTTTTAATGACCGGATATGCGCAAAATACTTATATCCTCATTCGCAAATAATAAATCTTGAGCTTTATCGTGTCGGTTCAATTAACTTTGTCCCTGTTTTTCATCCAAGATATTCGAAAAGGAAGAAGACAAACAAAACATCAAGCCAGAATGTTGCTGGCAAGCTCTGATCCATAAAACAACTTTGTTGCAGAATTATTAAAATCGTAACTTTATTGCTTAACTTCATTTGTATTCAAATGTACCGCGCTTTTAGAAGAAAAACTTAGGGTCAACGACCTATATATCAATGTAAAGGGCCATGCTTAGGTCACAGTTTGTGACCAAAAATGGTAAATTTTTGATTTTTAACCCAATGCTGCTTTGCCAATAGAACGATCTGTTATTACTTTTGTTATAATAATAACGTTTACACCAAAACTGACCAATAATGTTTCCACTTTCGAAAAGATTGGTAATTGTCATTGAAGGGGCACATAAAGTTAGGTTCACGTTTGTGACCTCAGACACAATCAAAAAGGGATTTTTAGAATTCAAACTTTCACACTGTAAAATTCGTGATTTGTTGTTATTTAAGTACTCACATTCTTGTATTTATTTCAGAAAGCATTGGTACTTGTCATTGACGGACAATGTTGGAGATTAAAGAAATATGTATGATCTGAAAGTTGTAAAATTTGGTACGGATGTGAAAGCTTCTTAAGTTAACGTAGATTACATATAAATCAAAAAGTTGAAAATTGTCCACATTTGTGAGTCTTTTGCCCTTTTAATTTTCCGCCCAATAAGCTTACTCGAAAACGAATTCGACAAATCCAATCGCAGGCAAATGGTGGACGTCAAAGTGATGACATCATATCGCAGTGTTGCCACTTTCCGATTCGAGTGAATGGGGGCCGGGGGGGGTAGGACATGCCCTCCTAAACAGCAACCAGCTTGATTCAAATCGGCAATCATCATCCGGCGCGACTCGAGTGCTAGTCCTAAAGTCCTTTCAACGACTTAACGGTAGGAGGGCGTATTACGCGTTATCGGACGGGTACACTCCGACTTGCCCAAAGTCTAGGCCTGGTCACGAATATGTAAATCTAATGACGTTATTGAACATTACAATATTTGCAGCGGGGTAATCCATAACCCGAGGAAGGATTTTGAGTCAATAATTTATCTTTATTTATCATGATATTACTAAGATGTGTTGAACTCGGTTTAAGAGGAGATTTGTAATGAAACTGAGAACAGGCTACCATAGTAAATTCACTTAGCAGTTCCACAAAATTACCGTTTGGAAATCCCCAGAGCCCAAATCGAGAGGTCGTGTCCTACCCCCCCTGTGAACCGCGATCGATGGGTTTTTATATTCTATGATAATAATTAAAACACAACGAAAGAAACAAAATATTCATTCTGCTAACCTTATTTTCAAAGTTATTATTACTTCATTCATCCATCAATATTACAGTGTCAGCAATGACAAAAAATAACAATTCGAGTCAACACGATGTTTTCAAGTTGGTCATCACTTTGACGTCCGAGGGGGAGCAAAATTGGGCGCTTTGATCAATGAAGAATGGCGTAAAATCACCCGTTTTTCTTCGATTTAGGTCAAAAAGCAAAATTAAAATGCCTCTATTTTGTTAATTTTACATCAATTGTATTATTTTTTTGGGAATTCGTGATGTATGTACATATATTTTATGAATGTAAGTCAAACTGAGCTGACAAAAATCTTGACATTTCCTTTTTAAAAGTACAAAGCAACGTTCCTGGTAATTAACAAATTTATATCATAAGTACGGTCCGTGTTGACATTGGTGGTTAACGTGTGTGACCTCTCCTTCACTTATAACACAAAATTGTGGACCATTGTTAATGTGCACCAAAAAGAAGTTTAGTGTAATAAAATTGTGTGTTTTCCATATACTCCAACGATTTCAAACAATTTCATTACAATGGCATCCGTATAACTTGCAAAGAGCAATGCTACTCCTGGTATGCGGATTTCCTTGTTGAAATAGTGCAAGTCTGACTAAATTTGCAACTTCACCCCAAACTTTCAAAAGACACATGGAAATCAGGTAGCCAGTCTTTATTAAAAATTGCTGTTTTCTTGTTTAATGATATATTAAAATTTAATGATAATAAAAGTTAACACCGATTTGAAACTACTTGGTAACTCTGGTTGGTAAACATGAGGAGAAAATAATCTTTCCCTAGAGGCATCCAAATTGGAAGGCTGAGCTTTCGGCACACTAGCGAAAATGCCATATCAGAGCAAACTAAAAAGACATGATTGTTGCACCCTTATATACACCAGTGAAACAAAGGGGGGGGGGGGGGAAGGAGAGAACAATAAGATATGATCAAAGGATACCCCTGTAATAAGTTCCGGTTCATTGGTCGGGAGGGCATCCGTTGAGTAGTTTACCCCATTCAGGAGGAATTTCAGCTCCTTTGTCCTATGAAGTGGTTAGGGATAGACTTGATGTACAAAGCTTCATTGAGTTTCCTTTCAGTCCAATTAGTGTTTCTGTCCAGAATTGTAGTCTTGTCCCAGTCAATGTATGTGGTCGTTCCACATATGTATGTAATTAGCCAACCAAATGTCACACACTGTAAAATATAACATTTTGGGATCCTGTGAGACAATACATACAAAACTTATCCAGTTTAAGAAAACACAACCTGAGCGTTAGGTAAATTTTTACCCCAGGATGACCTTGAACCATTTGGGGCTATAGCGCTTTAAAGGGATACCGGCGATAATGCGAGAGAATCGAAAAATGTGAAATGCATTTTTTAAACTTATAAATCAGGGAGTAATAAGTGTTATGAGCGTTATTCGGAGGAAAACAAAGGATTGTCACCGCAGAGACTGGGTGTATGGGCCCATTGGTCTCGGTATTGTTTTGCTACGTACATAAAGCCCAGTCATCGTCCAATCACTCCCGCTTGGCTTGCGGCTCCGTTGACCAAGGGGGCATCGATTTTCTCCCGGACTTGCCCTTTATCGCCAACCGTCATCACATAGCATCCGATATGCGTAGGAGTAGGTCATGTTTTGGGCTACTTGACAATTAAATTGTTTTACTACCCTCCTCTCCCCCTTTGTATTAGACGGGTAAGGAACGTACCAGTTCTCTTTTTCTGGCAAAAGGCGGCTCATTGCCTTTTATTTGGCATGTCTTGATTCATTATTAATATGGCAATTTATCTTTATGATAAGATGTGCTGCGAGCCAGAAGTAGCTGACTAGGCTCTGCAGATTATGCTCTAATGTAGAATTAGAGTAATTATCAAATGTTGAGCTGACAAATAGCGGTATTAAAGGTATTGTATTTAATTAGTTCAGGGCAACCAGGGGATTTGACTTCAGATTTCTTGCAACTCAGTTCCCGTCTTTGCCTGATTAATTTATTAATATTGCAATGTATCTTTAGCTCTTGGATGTCTTCGACCCTTCGAGGTAGCTGCTTCAGGTTCAACAGTGAGTTAACATTCAAACAATTGTTCTAGGCAAGCCCAGAGGTATTTGACTTTAAGAGCCCTTTAACTAAGGTGATTACAACTGTAAGCCAGATTCTAAATTGATCCGGGACGGTGGCGGGTAAGCCAGGCTAAATGGTTATTATACCTATTAGTCATGTCAGACTAATCTTTGCTTACAATATCACTGGTGTATTAATAATGATTAAATGATGTATTAATGCTGGCTTTGCAGTAATTTAAATTCATTTGGTGTAACGTGGTTAGAGGAACACTGTCTTCATGCAAAGGGCATGCAATCATAAGATTTTATTAGTTACATACTGTGGCTTTCATACTAAAATTTTGCATATGTGGCTTTACAGAAAATTGCATGTTGGCTTTACTGATGGCTCAATCTGTGGTTATGTGTTATGTAGGGGACAATGTCTCCAGGCCGTGGTGTAAAATAATTATTCTCAAAGCCAGGCCATATTGAAAAACTATGGTTGTTTGGAGACCTGTATGAATGAATTAAAGGGGACTACGTCCTACGACGATGTGATGCAATTGGCAAAACCTGTCTGTAATTCTTGGTCTGTGGAACAAGTGTGTACACTTCAATCTAACTGCTTTAAGTAGAAACAAAAACACCAAATAGAGCGCAAAATGTGAAAAAAATAAAGTATTTGAGGAAAATTGTCATACCCTCTCCCGCAAGTAGACAAACAGCGCATGATTGTGTTTACACAGCACAGAATAAATACAGATCAATAATGTTGTGTTTGAGTTCAAATGTTTGGATAATGATGCACAATATCACCTGAAACAGTGGTATCACCGGGAATGCTTTTTCCGATATCAAGTCGGAATTTTGATACGCATGTATAGAAAGTACAGATCGGATAAAAGTACTGCATTGTCTTTAATGCACGGATTTCAAGCCAAACCACTTGCAAGTTATGTTGCATAGCCACTGGCCGTAAAAAATCTACAAATATGATTTTGATGATTTTAGATGCTGGATTAGCAAATCGCTCGAAAACTAGCAAGATATACTTTTCTACTCTTTTAAGGAGACCCAACATGTATTGTACATTAAAAAATACACTTTGACCCGAGTTTGAATTGTTCCGTAGAACACCCTTCCCTGAAGGGGGTAGCAGTCGGAAAAATTTGCACCCCATCATTTTCTGACAGTCTGTCCAGCTAGTGATGAAAAACAGCAAGATAAATAATTTTAGCACAAAAAAATCCTACGGGACCTGTTTATTGAATACCAAACAACACTATTAAACAAGACGAACAAGGGTACTTTTTCCCCCAAAAACAGACAATACAAATAACAAATGCAAATACACAAATACACAGTTAAAATACACAAATGGAAAAAGGGAAAATGAATAAATAAAATACACCCAAAGTGGATAAAAAACACATTTACTAATTGTAAATGGATAATAATTGAATGATAACTTTTGTATCATGTCCATGCAGATGAAGGATTGCAACCAAACCGAGTGAGTAGTCGTAGGGATAACAGCGAAAAGTAAAGGCCTGTTCGATTATGTTATGTGTCCATTGATATGAGAGCCGGCACTTGCATATACGTGGGAAGCAAACTTGCGATTTTCATGGTACATGTTTTAAAAATTTCATTAAAATAAACAGCGATTTGACTGGAGCTGGGACTCAACAAACAGTTAAAAATGCGTTTTTTTTAGTATTGCACGTTTCCGGTCCCTTTTTACAGTTATTTGCACGTTTTGAGTCCAGGCGAAAGTCAAAAAAACGCCGTTTAAGACCAGTTTAACAGTGTCGAAGGCAATAATGCATGTTGTAAGTGCTAATAATGATGGTTAACCATTTAAAACGGCGGTTTTTTGTTTATCTTGAGAATGAAATGGATTTCAAATGTCAGGACCAATGAGAAAAAATAAGGCCTTTCACCTTATATCAAAAATTCTTACATTCCGGAATAATCGGAGCGTCCTAAAGACGATGGAAACAGCACCTTTAAGGTGCAACACTGAAAATAGGATGTTGTATTTGTATAATCATCAACCAAGCTATGTACCTTTGTATCAGTTGAAAAACACTTCCAGCCGCGAATTCAGAAACTCAAAGACTCCCTGTCAATGTTATTTCAGAGCCGACTCAGTCACGTGGGTAAACTGAGTGATGATCATAAACTCATACTTACCACAAAATGGTTCTTTTTTCAGGCATCCAGAAGTTTTGTACTCTGTTCCCCCAGATTTCGTAATCTACCGCCAATGGATTTTAAAGCGGCACGGCACATTTTCACAAAAAATATGAAATTTCTTCAATTTGCTCTCAAATGATAGTCCAGGCCATTGGAAGAACAGAGATATATTTTACACATAAAAATAACATACCGGTAACCAAAACAGATAGGGAAATTATATGAGCTAAAGACATCCAGGTAATTTGTAGGCCAATTTAAGTTTTCATAACTTTAAATATCAACAAATGTGTATAGTACATGAATTATTTTTGACTCGTACTCACTGGATACTCTGTGTGAAACGCCATGTTTAGGCGTCGCCTGAATTTAACGTCGCCGGCGACGTTTTTTTTAAATTACAAAATCGTTCTGTTTACCCATAAGGAAGCGATTTGGTCTTAATTCATTCGGGTGCGAGCTTTTGTATATAAAAGCTTTACAACAATGCAACAAGATCGATGTTGAAAAAACTTGAGGGCGCCACTTATTTTTTCAAATGTGCAAGTGTATTTTAATGCACTATCAACAGGCCAAAAAGTGAATTAATTCCCGCTCTGAAAAACCACCAAGAACAGGGCGAAACATTTTCCTTTACCACCACTTTCAATTTCAGTTTGCACACACTCGAAATGGTCTGAACATGGATTTACAAAAAGTTTCAATTGCACTTTACTGACTGTCAAAACCTGGTGCTGGGATGATGACGTTGTTGTTACTGGGATTCCTGGGCTCTCCCGGAGACACTTAACTATTATTTTCGAGGGGAGACGGTATCAAAATAAAAAGTGACTTTAAGTTTAGAGATTTATTTAACTATGAAACTACGATTATTAATGACAATAATAACTATACCATATTTTTTTCGGTTCCTTGTGTGAAATTCTTTGGTGTTGGTTTTGGGCGAGGTATTTTTCGGAGGTAGCGTAAAAAAGATAGTGCGTAGTTATTATTGTCTAATTCAGTACATCTTGGATAAATGTAGACGACTGAACCAGCAACTGAACACTATAGGAACTCTATACAGGTCGTACTGAGCTATTCTAATTCTCCAACCTCTTAAGTTAATATCTTGATGTTAAAAAGCGGGAGCATGGACAACTTTGGTTTCAACCATGTAAGTGTTAATTTGCCATAATAGAACAATTGCAACTGATAATGTAGCTAACTCACTATAATCTTCGGCTTTTAAGGAGAGATGGTCGATGGAGCCTCTTCATATTGTAGGTGGACTATGAGTCCAGAGGGCTATACCTCCTGCAACACGGTTCGACACATCCCCTCCACCCTCGACGATATTCAAGTGGCTTGATTAAAAAAATCAGTAATAAATAGTTTGCTATATTTTCTACCGACGGCTGTCTCTTTTGCTGCCCAAATGTTTTCCAATCCAAGGGATACTACTGTGAGCAGAGATATCACAGCCAAAACGTTGAAAGAAAGTGTAAAGCTTCCCGTCACATCAAATAACAGACCTGTGATGTTTAAATGAAAATAAGATCTCAGAATTAATATACATCGTAAGGAAAATAGAAAAAAGATTGAAATGGCACGCCGCGGCACATTGTGGATTTTCAGCTGATCTCGCTGCCTCTTGTTACTGCATAGTACATTACGCGTACGAATTTCAAAGCAGATTTGGAACTCCATCAACGTATTCAGCTATCTGTTCTCTCAAACTAGACGCAAACAAGAAGAAACAAAAATACAAAAATTTCTACCCTCATACTCTTTATATCTTAACTATTTCAGCTTTTTTCCCAGGTTCAAGGTCTTATTTTGTTATTACCCCTGGCTTAACCATACTATGTTCAAAAGGTCATTTAAGAGTGGTAGCCATTTTAAAAACAATATGGCTGACCAATAACTCCTACAGTGTGTAAATATTTAAATATTGTATTTGCAGTCCATTATATTTAAATTAGGGACATGATTAGATGTATTTACATATGCGTATTAACCTATATTTTGGAGTTATACTTTGAAAATGATATGAATTGGCGGCCATTTTGAAATCCAAGATGGCCTCCCTCTGCTGTCCTTTCAGAATTGGCAATATTTCTGTTCCATAGGGCTAGTAAAACATATCTAAATAGGTGAGACCTTTTCATCATCATTTTCCCACGGGACCCTAACTAGCATAGTAAGCAACCACACTAGTAGGCACTAACATACTTGGGGTCAAAGGTCCGGTACTTTATGCATGATAGCATTTTGCTTGAACATGTGACTGATATTAGTGGATGCCTGTGAGCATGATAACATATTTGATGTCAAAGGTCATTAAGGGGACATTACTTGTAAATTCATATCTGCTTTATGCAATATAGCTTGATGCAGAAAGGCGCTGATAAAGCAAACGCTAATTCATTGTCTAAATCCCAGGGGCCACTCTTCATAGACTAAATCCCGGGGGCCACTCTTCATATACTAAATCCCAGGGGCCACTCTTCATAGACTAAATCCCAGGGGCCACTCTTCATAGACAAGGGATATCATCCGTGTCCATGAATTAAGATCAAGGATGATTTTCGGGACCAGACACGTGCCTTGTTCCCTTTACCAAACGTATTGTTGGCGATACTGCCTTTTCGGTCATTGGTCCCAAATTGTGGAACAAACTTCCCATTCAAATTCGCCAGGCTTCAAATGTCAAAATGTTCATAAGCCAATAAATAATAATAATAATGATAATAATACGTACGTAACGTGAAAAGGGTCAAAATATTTTTAAAAAGGTTGCAGTTTGCAGTGTGCAGTTTGAAAACCCAGCTAAATGGAATCGAATACAAAGTGAAAATCATAACATATTATTTTGAGTTCTAATTAAAGATATCTAGTGCGGAACCTTTGCAATATTCGCTTTGCAATATATGCCTATCGCATGCTCAAATGATTGATAGAACCGTTTTAAATTTTGTAAGTGGTTCACAACAAAGGCTAAGTATGGGCAACGGTCTAAGAAATTAAAATCTTAATCATGTTACTTGATGTGCAAGGTTTTGTTTTTAATTAATCATATGTAAGCATACATGTACGTGGAGAGTTCATATCTCAAATTCAGTAAAAAACTTGCATTTTTTAAAAACAAATTTTTAAGAGGAAAACATTTACAATAGCCTACTGCAATCACATGTGAAATTAGGACAATATTAGGAAAGTTGGTCCTTAAAAAGAGAGTGATTGGTGTGGATGACCGTGGGGGTGGGTGCGGAGCGCGGAAGCCTGGCAACGGTCGCTTTCTTAGATACATTTTCTCTTGCAAAGTTCTCTTGCAAAGATGATAGGACCAATTTGGAATTCAAAACTGGTTCACAATAAATGTTATAACACTTGGGTATGGGCAACGGCATTAAAAGAGTAAAATCTTAATTGATAAGTGAGGTTTGTTTTGAATTAAGCATAAGCCTTCGTGGAGAGTTTATATCCCCGTTCTGTAAAACCTTCTCAAAGACAAATTTGCTGAAGGAGAAATATTTATCACAGGTGTGAAAGTAATCATAGTCCGGCAGGTATCATAGTCCGGGCTCCATAGACGACAACGGAATAAAGCGTGATACTAATGTTGCATGGAGAGTCAACTGAATCGATTGCCCTATTGTTCACCATTGTTCCCGGACTGTGAGCCCGGAGGACTATTCTCCTGCCACGCCGGTTGTAGACAGCCTACATTACATTCACAAAGGTAAAATAGGTAAAATAGTAGTGAAGTTGTTTCTGGACTACGTATCTACCCATACACTTCTAGAGATCTATCTAGAGATATAGAGGTTATCTATTGTTGTCCGCCTGCACTGTTAGAAAATTTTCCGTAAATTTACGGAAATTTCTGGCAGCAGAATTTCCAGACTTTTTGGGGGTAAATTTACAGAATTTCCGTCAATTAACGGAACTTTGACAGTAATTTTACAGAAATTTGTCTCATATTATGGGAAAAAAATGTGTATTTTAACAGAATTTTCCGTAATTTAAAATTACGGAAAGAAAAAAAAAAGTCCGGAAATTTTGCTGCCAGAAATTTTTGAAATATTCCGTAAATTAACATTTTTATGTTTTTTGTTTTTTATTTTTATTGTTTTCAAAAACAGATTTTCCGTAAATTTACGGAAAATCTGTCTTCTTAATTTACGGAAATTTCTAACAGTGTGCAGTCATTTGTTACGAATCTTTCGCTGTGCAAGGTTATCTTCAATCTAGATAACCATGCACGCGAGAACAAGAGATTTTAGATAACCATGCACGCGAGAACAAGAGATTTTAGATAACCATGCACGCGAGAACAAAAGATTTTAGATAACCATGCACGCGAGAAAAAAGATTTTAGATAACCTTCACGCGAGAACAAAAGATTTTAGATATCTTGCACGCGAAAACAAAATATTTTCTCCACTGCTGTGTTCCTTGCAAACATTAAAAACACAGATGATATCACACTAGTGATATAATATTGCATGCATTATGCATACAGATCATATTATGACTTTACGAACAGGGAAAGAGTACTACTAACTTTATTCACAAGCCTATAGATGGCAATAGGAATATAATTTTTGTGGTGTTAAAAAGGTAATGGACCTCTACCGGAATTTAATATTGCATATTAAATCTACGGTGTTAATAATACTCTTTAAATACTGTTATGTAATGTAATGTACATATATTGACAAAAGTGTTATGGATATAAAGGTAGAATATTAAAGATGATACTCATTGAGTGGACGGCATATATTAAGCTATATACCCATGGAAAGCTTATGACTTCAGGATGCCAAAAATATCTTTTCCAAAAAAATAATCGTGTAATATAACCGCTATAAACCAAAAACTAACCATATATTTCGTTGCGATTTTACGCCCAAAAAATACCTTGGCAAATTCGGTGACGTAGGCGATTGGACATGGTGAACGAGTCATCTTGCGCAATGCATCTTCCAATGTAAACAAACCCCGAATCGCTTGGAAATAGACAAATTTCTTGGGTAAAAATGCGAGTTCTTTTACCTGATGTAACTGCTTCATTTAGAAAAATATTTTTAGTTTCATAAAAAAACGAAACAAGAGTTTGATTTGAGCACGAAAACACTGAAACTAGAAGTTTATTTTGAGTAAGGAAGTATGATATGACTTCCCTTCAACTTTTCGTCAACGTAATTCTTGGCTCGTCGCCCTATCTCTGGGCTTGAATGTCACACCTGTCAATTGTCGACCCTTTGCATATATAATTATTAACGCGAACATTTTGCAAGGGCGGGAAACAATTTTTCTATAAAAATGTCCTCGCCGCTCTTGTGTATGCATGTGTTGTTTTCGCCCACAAGTTTTTGTCATCAGTACTACTATTTTACGATTTGTCACGACTGGGGCGAACCTGGTTTAAAAAAAATAAGAATTGCAAACTACCCTCCCCCGCCGTAATTGTAAACACGGGGAATCCCCGGGTGACGTAATTAGGAAAATCTATTAGAAAACATCCACGGCTTGAGAAATCAAATTACGTTGTGATTTGTTCTGAGAAGTATACTGCGATTATTATTCAAATAATGGTAGAGAAACATGGATTTTGTCAAGCGTCGAAGGTTTAATACCGCATCCTTTTCTCATAGAAACATAATCGAATTTGTAAGTTTCGGAGGCCTGGATTAATTTCTTGTGCTGAACTTGAGTGGAAGCTCACTAGTATTACTATAATTACACACAATTATAGTATTTCGCAAGCGAGAGTCTGGTGGAGCACGCTGTGTCTTCGGTGGTGGCAGCAATACTGCGGAGCAAGGCTTCAGTATGTATACAATGCCGACTGAACCGCCTTCTCTGGTGACTGAGTGGGATAGAGCCATCAAATCTACCAGATACTTCAACAGACAGTTATCTGTATATGTATTGCTCATAATTCTGATTTAGTTGAGCAAATTTTAGAGAAAATAATGGTAGGTCTTCGAAAGCGCAGCAGCGATCTATGCTTTTTTTTTTTTTTTTTTTTCCCCCGCCGTAATTGTAAACACGGGGAATCCCCGGGTGACGTAATTAGGAAAATCTATTAGAAAACATCCACGGCTTGAGAAATCAAATTACGTTGTGATTTGTTCTGAGAAGTATACTGCGATTATTATTCAAATAATGGTAGAGAAACATGGATTTTGTCAAGCGTCGAAGGTTTAATACCGCATCCTTTTCTCATAGAAACATAATCGAATTTGTAACAGTAAGTTTCGGAGGCCTGGATTAATTTCTTGTGCTGTCTGTGCACGTGCACGCAGCTGTTATGATAATTAGGTGTTTGCCTAATTATGACTATAATCAAGTGTGTCAAGGGGAGCTGAGTGGAATGTTGCTCGGAATAAAGAAAAAAAGAATGTTGATATTGGGGTTTAAGGTATACAAATACGATACCAGTGGCTTTCCGACGGATTTTGCATGATGCGATCAAGCCGCGAAATAATAAAATATTGCTATTCATGGCTTAAGTTTTATGTCGTGATAAGACCGGCCCTTAGTACGGAAACGGTGAAAACAAATATATAAACCATATATTGATATAATCATGATTTTATTATATTAAACTTGAGTGGAAGCTCACTAGTATTACTATAATTACACACAATTATAGTATTTCGCAAGCGAGAGTCTGGTGGAGCACGCTGTGTCTTCGGTGGTGGCAGCAATACTGCGGAGCAAGGCTTCAGTATGTATACAATGCCGACTGAACCGCCTTCTCTGGTGACTGAGTGGGATAGAGCCATCAAATCTACCAGATACTTCAACAGACAGTTATCTGTATCTGTATTGCTCATAATTCTGATTTAGTTGAGCAAATTTTAGAGAAAATAATGGCAGGTCTTCGAAAGCGCAGCAGCGATCTATGCAAGTGAATGGGGTTTTTGTTTACTTGCATTGACGATTGTCCAATCGGTGACGTCACCACCTCACAGCGCCCAAGTCAATAATATTGACTTTCACTGAAGTGGTGTTGCCAGAAAGACGATTTTCATTTTGGCTCCTGTAACCAAATCGTGAGTAGCATAAATATGACACAGTTACATATAAAATCGCGATAAAATAAACTTTCCATTGGTATATAGCTTAATATATGCCGTCCACTCAATGAGTATCACCTTTAAAATGCATATATTGACACTTTTAAAGACATCTGGAGCGACTGATTTATTATCGTTTCAAGCGTATAGATGGCAAGATGAATAAAACTTCTACGGTGTCAAAAACCTTCAGGGGTATGATAACATCAATATATTGCGTATTCCAATATGGTGTGACAATATGTTGAGTAATTATCGTAACGTTAATTTCTTATAGCGAAAACTTCCTGGCGTTTAACAACAATGTGCGCAAAATAAAACATTCGATGCGAGGTGCAAGCGTGATGGCATTGAATACACTTTACAAATTTGCGTACTTTGTTTTCACTGCGATACGGG
>JAMKCH010023525.1:0-23229 GCA_023653785.1 Ophioderma brevispina
TTCAATCCGTTTTGATGTGACAGCCAAAAACGTGATTTTATTAAGACCCAGAGAGCACTCTGTAAAATTAATATTGGTCAACCAAAATGGGGCGCATTTTTGTTCATAACTTCCAAACCAAACATCCTTTAGCCTTAAGATTTTGCAGGGTAAATAGTAGTTTTCTTCAGATACCAAAATTTTGACCACTTCCGGTAAAATCTGGGGTTCTGGGGACAAGGCTATTAGTGAGCAGACCATGGCCTTTTGAATTGTCCTGGCTAAAAAATCACTAGGACTAGGTGGGCAAAACTGGTGCACAAATACCCAAAGATAATTTTGAGGTGTAGTGGAGGCAATTTTGATGTGGCACTAATTTCATGCAATATGACGTTAATGATGTGATCTTCTTCTTCTTAGCGTATCCACAAATCATTAGTAATGGCTTGTGGTGGTGTTAGGATTTATTCAACTGAGTGTGTTGATCTGGGGCAGTGTGTATCCATGATACGGACGCTCCTTACATGACCCGCTATTTGAGGCTGGGGCGGATTGGGAACAGTCAGGGGTTTTCACCCTACTCTTATTCGACACTGACTGCGATGTACATGTACAGTTGTGACTCTCTGTACAAGGGACCGACGGCTTAATGTCCCTTCCGAAGGATGGGATGCTTTCATGATCCATTTGCCAATTCCAAGTGAACCATGGAGGAGAACGGTATTCTGTATTTAATCAATAGCTGATATACAGATCAAATCCAGAATTGAAAGAACCTGAATAAATCCCAGCAAGTGCCACGACCCGGGAATTTTGTTGGTAAATCTGCGCCACAGGCAAGCACCCTAACCGCTAGGCCATGCTTTCCCACACAATGATGTGATGATTAGTACATAGTCTAGATCAATTCTTGGCTCAAAACTGAAGTTTGTTTTTAAGCTTCAGTAGTCATCTTTCAGGTTATAGACAATTACTTTTTCACCATGTAAAATGTGTAAAACATTGTGATTTTTGGAGCATGCATTACTAAAAAAAATCAAAATTTGCTGTATTCGCCTGTATGAGTTTGATCAAATTTGTTCAATGACACTTATCAACATTTCTTCATTTGATTTGTAATTCTGCTTTATTATAAAAAAAGATGTTTACTAGTATCCATATTCCAGAATTTTGTTTTATTTCATATGCAGATTGAGACATTGTTTATGTGTTATATAAATATTAGTTCTTAATATTTTCAGGCTTTACGAGCTGAGGAGAGGAGAATTGGTAGTACCGTTACATGTGATAACAAAACAGTAAGAAGGTACGTTCCATTTGAAGGTTTTTAGTGCACTTGAAACCCTGCCCCATATTTGTCCTATATTCAAAGATATTTACCCCCACTTCTTGAGGTTGTAAGCACTTCAATTTAAAATAAAAGAAGGGATCATGTGTTAGACTTTAATATTTAAAGCAATATTAGCACTTTTTTTGAAGAGCGCCGTCAATTTTTCAAAAATTTTGAGATTCTTACACAGTTGCATTGGTAACGGGCTAGTAAACTATACCTTTTATTTATTTATTAGTTATTAATCATTTGGCAATTAACATAAGTACACACATAAAAGGGGACCAGCAGGCAGAGGCTGCCAGGGCACAACAAAAGTGAGAACCACTGACATCTGAAAGATGTGCATACCCCACCTCTGCCTACTGGCCAAATATACAATACAAAATGAACAAAAATTAAAAATTAGAAATAGTTATTAAAAAACATAAAAACATTTCATAAAGCACCAGCAAGGAGTAGCCCCACATGCACACAACCACACACACCACCAGCAAAACACATTAAACCTCCCTCACCCACAAAATACACGCCACCACAAACACACATAGCACACACCTGCATACATACATCCACCTGCACACACACCTTATAGAACACAAACACAATGGGCACACATAATCACATGAAAATATTGTACTGAAAGATCTTAATGCACAGACTTCACATACCAGCCCAAATTGCACTAAAAGCACAAGATAGTGTTGTCCCCCCCCCCCCCCATGGAAATTTTTAATGGAGGAATTTTAGTTCTGAAAATTATCACCAATTTAACTTGACACAATTAAAAGTTTTGCACACAAGGATCGGTGACATGGTAGGTAACTCGACCATTCTTATGGAAGGGCTGAACTGAGTTGTAGCGTAGGGCATCTGTCTTGCTTTGAAGATGGTGGAATTTGATATGTTAGTGTGTCTTGTGTTCACCTGGATTTTAGTCAGGGAAGGCATTGATCTGTACAACCAACAGTGCAAATGCACTTGGCCACAAGACAGACATGTATTCACGTCTCTGGATGATAACCAGGTTGAACGTGCGAAGCGGGCCTAGTAGTCTTGTTCTATACGCCTTTGGTGAAGAATTGCTCTGGTAGCAGTTTCTTTGCACACTTTCAAGTGCATTTTTAAGGTGTTGGTGGTTGAGGAGTCCAAACTGGTGAACAATAGTCCAGAATTGGGAGAACCATGGTACGGTTAATTGGAGAGAAATCGGGATGAAACTTTCCCGCGTACAGCCTACTGAAACCAGAAGTTTGGTACTCCTAGCAACAACATCTTTAACTTAAATGTCCCCTTCAGATCTTGTAAAATGATGACCCAAGAATGTTAGAGAATCCACTTTATTAGGCAACATCATTTATAAGTAAGAGGCTGCAATAGTAACTTTTCTAGCTATTGACATGAATTTACCTTTGGTGGGGTTTAACTGAGTGCATTTTTTGTGGACCAGCGTATAATTTTTTAGAGCAGAATTGTAACTTCTTAACATCAACATCACTTTGAATTGTCAACCGATTAAATATGTCATCAGCAACCTGTCCTATGCCAGAGGTTAGATGCTGTCCTAGATCATTGACATAAATGGTGAAAAGAATGGACCCACACAGACCCCTGAGGGATCTCAGAGAGAACGGGAACCCAGTCAGCATTGTGACCTCTGAAGGTAACCCTTTGGACACTGCCTAACACAAAGATGTGATCAGGAGCGCAGCTGAACCTCTCTACCATATGTTTTTCACTGGAGTTTGGAAATTACTGTGTTTTAATGTGATACTAGTCAAATGCTTACTGTATCAAGTTAAATTAAGTCGATTTGTTAAAGCTACTGTCCCAGTGGCCAAGAGTTCCATTGGTTTTTATCAAGCAACAATGTGCAACATGAGAGTCCTGGTTTAAAACCATGTTGGCTGTTAGAAGAAACGCTTATTTGCGAGGTGGGCCTGAAGGTTCCAGCTATGATACTCATCAGCATTTTGCAATTATACTAGTTAATGACTCGGCCTGTACTAGTACCAACAGACGATCCCCGTTTTTGGTAAATGGGAACAATGTTGGCACGCTTTCAACCACTTGGAAGCCGGCCAGAGATAAGAGAAAATTAAACAAATTGGCAAGAACAGGATCGATCTGATCAGAGCACAGCTTTAGCATCCGAGCGATATACCACGGTCTCCGCACCATACTGTTTAGATTATTAATACACTTAACACCTTCTTTGCAGTCACATAGATACTATGCAATGGTGAAACAGTTAAAGAGGGAGATGTGTAATCATCTTCATCATAATGTTGGCTTTGTAAATAACTAGCACAAGGTTTGGTTAAAAGTTTTAGCAATTTGATTGGGTCCGAACATATTTTGTTTTATCATTCTTAAAGCCTTGAAGTCAGTTCATTTTTACACCGCTACACAAAGGCCCAAACCGTTTTTTTGCAATTCGCTGGCAATAAGAAGAGAGTGCAAATGATTACTATGCAAATTTTATCCCATTCGTAACTTGTTGCGTATACTTTCTTAAAGGCGTCCCAATCAGAGTGAAGTTGAGAGACTTTAGCCCGTCGGAAAGAGCATGTTTTTGGGAAATTCGTGTAGTGGCATTTTCTGGGGTAATCCTGGCTTGGGACGTTTCGTTGACGGCGCATAGAAGAGATCCCGACACAAAGCCATTAATAAATCACAAATGGATCCCAGCTTCATCAATATCAAGGGACATAACTAATCCCCAGCTGTGCGCAAACCAGATTTTTGTAATTTGACTTGATGGCTTTTGTCATACATAAAACAAGTACGGAGAGGATTCTGAAGGCGCTTTGGATTTCCACGTATGCGGAACTTCACCCCCAAATGGTCGGACTTGCCAATACCAGCTGTAACATTAACATTACAAATACGATCAGGTCTGGAGGTGAAGAGTAGATCCAGGATACTACCATCATCTGGATTAATTGCATTGTGACGAGGGCGAGTTATTTCATGAACAAGTTGGGAGAGGCAATTTGAGTTAGCGAGATTTAATAGGTCCGGGTAAAGGGGATCACGACTATGAGGCACCCAATCCACATTGAAATCGCCGAGAACTATGATGCCACTGTATGATGGAGAAAACAGATCCCACAAAATTGTTTCCAGGTCTTGGATGCCATTGACAGCATCTTCAGTACGGTATACTACACCACAGAGCCATTTTTCATTCTTCAGCTATTATTATAGTAAGAAATTGGATGTGAATAGTTACGTTTTCCTCGAAGAGAATTAAAATAAGCAGAAGATGCAGGCACAAACTTGTTAAGTATAAATGGACTCCGAAACCCATGGCTAGCTATTCGAGAAATGTTGCAATGATTCCCAGTAGGGCGAGCCCTGGGCTGGGGTACATGTCCGGCAAAATTTGAAGTTATTTCAAATGTGTTAACATAAAGCAGTATGGTGGATATCAATATAAGAGTCCCTTTGATTAATCCCTTGGTGTGCATAGGATGATCATTAGCATTGTGCATGATTGCGATTCTAGATGATGACAGTCACAGTATCAACAAAGGAGATTAACATGCAGTGCAGAATTTGGAAGGGATGGCAGTCCAGGCTGAATAACACTGAAGCAGTGGCATGTCTTCCAAATTTGGAGGGTATCACCTGAAGGTAGTTGGTAGAACTTCCAGGGTTAAAATAACATTTTTGTTGCACTAGCTGGAAGACCAAGTTCATTCCATAGGAATCAACACCACTAGTAAGCAGTGCGTAGAGTAAATTTTCTCAACAAGTCATGTAAAAAAGATGTAAATTCACACAACTCTTTAGAGAAGAATATCGGCCTGCTTCATCATGTTAGCCATTATGGACCTGTGAATGGTTAAGCTCGAAAATGTCTATGTGTCACAAACGAAGGAATTTTGTAATTAGAATAATTAATATCAGGATCCCGATAATAATTCAACGGCTGCTGGAAACGGCCTTCCAATGTGAAATAGCCGGGAAATAGCGTCATGTATGCATATATCTACGCTCATCCATTAGTTGTTTTATTGGTTCAGGCAAGTCAAGTTAGAGGTTATTTTCTTGAGGTGGCACTATTCATCATGGACAGACATAAACGTAGCATTTCCAGCTCCGCCGTTAAGTCCAATCTGGGATCCCAATTTTAATTACAAAATCGCTTATTTTATGATAAATACGCATTTTTTAGGATTCTTGTTTGCAGGTATAGTTTCGTAGACAATTACCAACATAACTCTGCAAAAATATCCAATTTTGAAAATTGGGGGCGCTCTTCAAAAAATGTGCTAATATTGCTTTAAACCTATAGCCATGAGAATACAAAACAGTGTTCCTTAGCTCCTTGTGTATGTTCCAAGGCCTTTGGGTTGTTCCCGGTAATTATTTAGAATCGGCATGAAAACACTTATGTTCTCTGGTTACAAATCATAAAACGATCGAGTAGGTTGATGTGTATTTCACGACCCATCAAAGTAAAAGTTCCATGTATGCAAAATATATGAACTTTGGAAGTTTCACGAACTGCATTGGTGACATTGCTGCTGTTTTTAAAAGGTCACACTCGGGATAGCAACAAACACGTACCTAGGCCCGTGATACTTTAATTCCACATTGGAAAAAAGTAAAAAAAAACCCCTCAAAATTGTGGGTGATCTTTGTGATGGTTATCTTCCTGAACAAAATACATGCCTGCTATGTTCATGAATATCAATGGATTATTTTATATTTGAGGGACCCCTGATAAAATCAGCGATAAAGTGCATTTTTCCATGATGTAAGGTTTACGTAGTAATGGGCTGGGCAGAGTAGCATTTAGCTGATAATGTAACTAAGAGATCAAGTGTGCAAGCGTGAATATACCATCTGCCAACAAACTTGTCAAATCAAAATGCCTGTTGGTATTCTAACTCTTCATTTATCTATCTCTATGGTATTGTTGTAATTGGTTCATTAGCTTTAAAGAGACATGAGGACATTTCCAGAAAGAAGCGCCCCAATTTTTTTTTTCGAACCCTGTTTTTTTGCATATTTGGAATGCTTACCCATGTATTAGATCCCACCAGAAGTGAATAAGGTGAATACACTGTCTTAATAAGATGATGATTTAGTAGTTTCTGTTGTGCTCGACAGAAATTCAAAGCATGGTTTTCTGTAGGGACGATTATGATAGCAGGCAAATTTTCTTTTGTACTTGTTTGTCCAATACACTTTCGAAACGTTCTCGGTAGGTGGTCTACAACCGATCCAGTGCAACTTGAGAGAAATTTATATCAAAGAAACACTATGAAACTGTAACACTGAAAAATACACTGAAAATCACAGAGTAACGCTGAAAAACTCTAAAGATCTCTGAAAATTGTCTTAAGGAAAAGAGTAACACTGAAAATTTTTCAGTCAGGGTTCAGAGGTGGTTCAGTTGTGTTGAGCATCGACCTTGTACTGTAATTACCATAACAATTTAGCCAAGTCAACTTATATGGTTATCTTTTCAGTGTGATTAGTGTTTCTTCAAAGGATTAACAACATTTTCAGTGTGATTATGAACAGGCTCATGTTTTTCAGCGATGTTTCAGTCCAATTTCAGTGTGATTAGGAATCCTGAAGCATCGCAGTATATTATAAATTTGCAAAAGGTAATATGGATGTCATTTGCATAGTGAATAACAAAGGGAGCCATTTCAGTGTGGTTTCAGTGTTGGATTTCTTTTGTATTTGGTTTCAGTGTGCAGAATTTTTTCAGTGTATTTTTCAGTGTTATAGTTTCATAGTGATATCTCCTCCTGTCACTTTAACATGTGTCTGTGGGTTTATTTTCAGACTTGTTGCTAAACTCTGCGAGGAGAACCAGCTGCAAACTATCTCTACTGTGGTCATGTCTGATGATGGACTCCATTCAAAGACAGTGAGTACCACAAAACTGATTGACCTGGCCAATTTTGAATCTAGCCGAGCCTGAGCCCTTAGGGGTAACACTATTAGAGCTAGTGTTAGGATTAGGGCTACGGACTTTATTTTTATGATAACAAATTTAAAGGGCTGTTCCGATTTATGCCTATGTGTTCTATGCTTGATATGAGAGCCTGACACTTGCACATACACTCTATCAATTACCGAGGGAAACAAACTGTGGTTTGATGGTATAAGCACTAATGCATATTGCAAAGCCCTATTCAATATTGTGCTAATAATTTGGATGGTTAACCATTAAAACAGCAGTTTTTCGGTTATAAATATAGAATGAATTGGATTTGAGGGCTGAATTCAGGACAATAATTAGAAAAGACAGCATTTCATTCTGATATCAAAATCGATACTACTTCAGGAAAATCAGGGGGTCCCAAAGACATCGGAACCGTACCTTTAAATGATATTGCCTGATAAGATCGGATCATATTTGTTACACTTTGCATTGCATTGCCAATACATCAATCACTTTTTTGGTGCAACTCAATGCAGCTGACTGAAAATGAATTTCACTTATTGCTCGCATTATTTTGTGGAGACTACAAAAGGAAACTTCTAGTACCCGTGATGAACGTTTTCACATGGGCGTACTCGCATCACGGTAGAAGCACTTCCCCTATACAATAAAGCGGAGCAGGGCATTTGAATGGGCTCCGAAGAAATGAGGATTCAGGACTAGTAAAATTGTTTCATATCATCCTCGCATGTAACCCTGTGCACACACTTACCTAAGAAGGTCTTTTATCATCATAGTTAATTAAAATCCAGGAGTTACTTCTGAGGTAAAAAATCAGGGAAATCCGTCCATATGTAAAGGTATAGAAATACTTCCAAATGATGTCGCAATACCGTCACGGTTGTGAATGAATGGCGCATGCGCTGGATTCACATGTGAATCACTAGTCTCCCCTGCCAGACGTAATTTTTGGGAAATTGTGCTTGTTTTAAACAGTGGAATGACTGTATCGAAAACCAATGTGTATGAGTATAATCTTTATGTTACGTACAACCACGCGGTTAGCGGTGTTCGTTTTCTGGGGTTGTGTATTTTGTTATAATTAGTAGTATTAGGGAAGGTGGGAGTATAGGCACTGGAATAGTGTTGTGTTATAAATAGTAATAAATAATTAATAATATTAAAAAAAACAAAAAATTAGGGGAAAAATTTTTAAGGATCATTAGGTTAGAATGAGTTCTTTTCTAAAGTTAATTAATATCCATACCCTTTGTTATTCTAGGGGATTATCTCTTTTGTATTATTAATATCATATTCCGTGCTCCAAAAATGGAATAAAACGCAATACAAAGGGATACATTGGAGGAAATGATATTTTGTCCTAGAGGGTTCTGAGTGAATAACAAAAGCCAATTTTGCGGCCTAACGTGGTGGAATAGCATAGTAATAATAATTATAATAATAAGATAATAATAAATTTCTCATATTATTAGAGAAAATTTTGGCATAGTTCTTTGAAAATCATATTATTCCTTGAATGAAATCAGACCAAAAGCAAGAGGCCCATCAGGTTGAATTGGATGCATGTCATGAGCATTGTCATTGTTATTGCCATAATAATTTAAGAATTATTTGCTCTCCTTTTTTTTCAGGTCACTCTCATCACTTTGTATGGTTATCAAGCATGTTGACCATGTTGTAACCAGCGCCTTGCAAGTTGCCAAGTTTCGTTCTTCGCAACTTCTAAAGTGCCACATAGAAAAAAGACCCCCACAAAACCCGCTGTGGTAAGTATATGGACATGGCCATGGGCACACCCCGACACCCGGGGTCTAAAAAACAAAACAAAAATACTTGGGCTTCAGATTGCACCACACAGCTGTTTGACTCCATGCAAATCGTCTCTTTTATACTTAGAGAATGTTTAAGCAGTGGCGACACAATTTTGATAACTGATATAAGTAGGGACATGCATCCATTGCGGGAATCTTGCCATATAGGCCCACAGAGGTCTGGATTTGTATGTTATAGCGCCCTCTATATGGCCATTTCCCATAGAGCGACGTGTTAAACTGGATTTTTAAGAAAAATCATATTTGCCCGCAATGAAATTTCGTAAAATTTTCACAGGATGAAGTCAGTGGTGTAAATAATTAAAATTAGTTGTCAAAAGTGTGTCGCCTTTGATATTTTTTGTTTTATTCTGGTTTTGTCATAATTAATGAGACTTTCAAACAGCTGTGCCCAGAATGAATCAAAATAATGACATATTTTTCATGGGGCTTTGTCCACTGGACCCCACCCATGATTTTAAGCAGTCCCTGGACCCCCTGCTTTATGGGCTGGGATTGTATCTACAACCTTGTTCATAATTGTTGGAATACTCAGTGCAGATTTGATTCCCACCCTCCTAAATTTTTTGTGTGAAGTACAATACAACTTGTTTAAAATCTCGCTGCATATTATTTTCAACACTGACCTGGGAGGGGACGGGGAGGAGGGGAAAGAAAGTTATGTGACCATTGCGCTTCAAGCCAAAATCCCTTGTATAGCTGCCAATATTAACAAGTTTTCCAAGGACTTATGAACAAGATTGTATTCAAAGGTAGAAAAAATCATGTACAAAATTCACAAAAATGCTCATAACTTGAGAACGGTTTAAGTTAACAACACCATTTTTTCAGGAAGTGAAGATGGCCTGAATATCTTTATCTTATTACACAAAAGCTAAAATTGAATATTTCTATTTGGAATTTTTACACATTAAGTATGAAATTTTAAGAAATTAATAAATAGCTTACACTAAGGGTTGTAAGTTAAAAGTACAAAGAAATCTACTGCAACCTTTCCCTTACTACATCGGTTTTTCCGGCAGAATGGAAAAAAGCCAAAGTTACCCCTATATTTAAAACTGGTGACAAGTCAGATGTGGGGAACTATCGACCTATTTCCGTTCTGCCACTTATTTCTAAAATCATGGAAAGAGCTGTTCACAATCAGTTGTATTCGTACCTTGTTGACAATGGCCTTCTCTCTGATAACCAATCAGGTTTTCGTGCTAATCATTCCACAGCTACTACTTTGCTTGATGTACAGGATTTTATTTTGAAAAATATGGATGAGGGTCGTGCAACAGGTGCAATTTTTCTTGACCTCAGAAAGGCTTTTGACTGCGTTAACCATTCTCTTCTCATGATAAACTTTCACAAAATGGTATTACTGGTCCTGCACTTACATGGTTTCGATCCTATCTCAGTGACAGAACTCAGGCAGTCAACATTAATTCTACTCTTTCTGACTTCAAACATATCAACATTGGAATCCCCCAAGGCTCTATACTTGGCCTTCTTCTTTTTATCATTTTTGTCAATAATCTTTCAAATAGTGTTAACTGTAAATGTACTATGTATGCTGATGATACAACACTTCTTTGTACTTCAGACAATCCGCACACTCTTGAATTTGAACTTCAATCAACTTAAACAAAATTTCTAAATGGTTTGATGATAACAAACTCACTTTGAATGCCAAGAAAACCAAGTTTATGGTATTTGGTACATGTCATGTTCTCAGTAATTTTCAAAATGTTTCTCTGCACTGTAATAATGATACTATTGAAAGGGTTGACCAGTTTAAATATCTTGGTGTAATTTTTGATCCTCTGATGTCCTGGTGTGATCATATCAATCAAATGTCTGCATGTATTTCTAAACGTTGTGGTGTTATAAGAAGACTTAAATATTATATTCCAAAAGATTCTCTTATTATGCTTGCAAATTCAATTGTCATGCCACATTTTGACTATTGCAGCCCTGTCTGGTCTAACTGTACTAACGATCTTTTGAACACACTTCAAGTTCTTCAAAATAGATTAGTTCGCATAATTTTATCAGCTGACATTAGAACTCCTGTTAAAGACTTGATGTGTACACTGCAGTGGAACAAACTTAATGATCGGTTGTATAACCATATGCTAATGCTTATTTTTAAATGCTTCAAAGGTCTTGCCCCAGGTTACCTTTCCTCTCAGTTCACTTTTATGCACTCAGTTCATTTTAAGGGTACCAGAAGTCAAACCACAAACTCTTTGTATGAACCACCTTGGAACCTAAATGCAGGGAAACGTACGTTCCATATGAGAGCAACCAAAATATGGAACAGTCTTCCTTCTGATATCCGCTGTAACTATAATACAATGAGTCTGTCTCAGCTTAAAGCATCTACATTTGTAAATCCCACATAAATATATTTTGTACTACTGTAGATGTCTATAGTTTCATCTATACTCATTGCTTATTTGATTTTGTTCTGTGTTTAGTATTTTTTATCTTATGTTAATGTCTGTATAAGTTCATTCTGTACAATGTGTATATATGCAGGGCCTCCTTGGAAATCAGTGCTCTTGTCACTGAAGGGGCTACCCTGCCTAAAGAAAGTTTAAAAAAATCAAACATGACCAGAAGCACACCATCGAACATTCCACATGCATGCACGCACACACGCACATGCATAAACACATACACACCTAAAACAGAAGATTGCCATACACACGTTTGCTCTAAAAGCAATTGGCATAATACACATGTTGTGGGGACGACATTTCTATGATTTTCAACATGATGGTGACTATGTCAACGATGTTGGTGATGATCAAACCCAAAAATATATGTAATAACAATGAACTTGAAATTGATTTTGAAAAATAACCTACACAGACAAATATTTAAAAAATAAAACAATTCCTAAATGTTAATAACACCCACAACCCTGCAGTCAAAGAACTTTGGAGTCTTTATTTTATGAATAATCATCAGTCAGGTCAGGGTGAGTCAGGTCAGGGTGAGTCAGGTCAGATTTCCTTTGAGGGCCTGCTACTGGTATCCTGGTAACCAGTACTACCTGTCCCAGGGCCGAGTTGGCGGCTAAACCGACACCCCCATCAGGTTGCTAAGGAAATCTGATGAGGAGGGTAGCTGGTTACCCTGGTAGAATGAAAAAGAAGATCTACCTACAAGGGCATCAGCTCTGGAGAGCTAATGGTGGCCATCTAGCACATGCTGCCTTGCACGATGGGCGTGGTTGCCCAAAGGCTAGGCCCACCGCCGAAAACTGTGGATTGGCGTCAGGAAGGGCATCCAGTCAATTATCTTTTGCTCCAATAAATCCTCACACAGCAGTATTGCTGAGGGTGAGGTGTATCTGGCCACCCTCGTTAATGGGGACCAAAACCGGATTTAAAACTTTGGGTTACTAACATCATCATCTCTATTCAATGAAGATGAATCTTGATTTTACCTCGCTTTTGGTCACAATGGCATCTAAATCAAAACAGTGCCGATATTTTAAATATGAAAAGTGACTCAAAATGCATACGTTTCAGGTGTTAATTTTCAGTCTTCGATGCTAGTGAATGTTCATATGATGTGCTTTGCTCACGAAATGACTGGCATTTACCAAAATGTTGCCTGAATACATTGGTGCTCTTCAATTATTTATTTATGCAGGAAAATATAGACATTCCACATGTAAAGTCAGCAGCAGAGAAAGAGTCAAAGAACGAACCCGCCAACCAAAGAAGAAGCACAGTGACAAAGAGAAGAAATCTGGGAGCAAAACACCAAAGAAAGCAAAGCACAACCTGACGATAATGAGAAAGAAAATGAGTGGAAGGAGGAGGAGAAGAACACGGTAGAGTTTAAAAGTTTACAAGTGTAAGTTTGGTGCGGAGCAAAAAAAGTGTGCACAGTAATGTATACACAACATTCTATTTTCAACCTTAACTTTTATGCTATTCACCTATGATTATAATAGATAACACATACAGCGATGAAAGTGGTTTTCAATGTGTCATATCCATGTGTATCACAGGCTTAAGATTGGTCAGGTTAAGATTTTGCTTGACTCATTAACAGTGGCAAATGGAAAATTGTTACTCTTCTAAAGTCAGTTTGAGAAAACTTGTTAGCTCAGCTTACGTAGTATGCAGAGATAATGTGATGGGAATGTGTTGACTCTATCTATCTTTCACACTTGCCAAATGTGTCTTGTTGCCAAACACTTCATGCGTACTTGGGGATGCTTCCCAGGTCATGCCAAAACATGCAAAATCAGCTTATTTTGGCTATTAGAGATCCTTCCGCCCCCGGGGTCCCCCTCAAAAAGCAAGTTCTGGATACGCTGGTGCACTTGGGTCAGAAAATCCACTTACCCAAGGCACATATAGGGAGTGTTCACAGATTTGGGACACATGGGCAGATTAAAGGGGCATTCTATGAAAATCTGTCAATTCCTTCATGTGCCACAATTTTAATCAATTGCTATAGACTTGGTCATCAGAACAGCTGACCAAAAGCCACATGTGGTGTTCACAGATTTGGGTCAAAGATCATGGGGCCGATTAACGGGCATTCTTTTGAAAAATTTATACGTTTTTTTCGTTTTACCAACGCTTGGGCCGATAACAGCAAAAATCAGTCAAAAGAACCGCTGACTGAAGGCCCATATGGGGTTTCGTCGATTTGGGGGGGAGGACAAGGTTGCATGAGCCGATTAAATTGGGCTTCTTGTAAAATTTTTAAATTCCTCGTTCCACAAATCAATTGCTAACATGTCAAATTGCTGCTTTGGTCAGAAGAACTTGCAATATTAGCATCGGAAGTAATATTCGTCGGCAAAATCAGCAGCAAAAATATTTTATTTCATTAAAATATTCAACCTACATCTAATTCCCAATAATACCAATTTTGCTGACAAGTCAAAATTTTGCCAACGCATGACGCAAGCAACTTGCAAAATGTATTGGTACTATTCAAATTATTACCATTACTTGCAGCAGGTTTTTTTAACTCTTTATCCTTTCTAGCCTGATGCTGTTCCAACAGAAGCTCCTCAAGAAACAGTGCAATCAGAAGATAATCCTTTCGGAAGCAGCAAGACCCACTATTACAGACAACTAGGCTACCTGCCCAAGATGGCAAGAATGCGTGCAGCTCACAAATTCATGTGGTACATGGTGTATGGCCATTCTAAACCAGCTATAATAACAGAGACTCTAGAGGAAATAGACAAGATAAAAGTGGCTGTGCCAGAGGATACAGTGAGTGATGCAAAACAGAAGGGACATAGAAAAACGAAAAAGTCCCAGGAAGAAAGCAGCGAAAGCTACTGCAGAGACTTCCGAGTCAATGGTACAGGGAAAAAAGTTGGAAACAAAGATCAAGGAAGTGGATGAAGGAACTCCTGCCAGCAATACCAATTTCCATAAGGAAGTTAGAAGATGAAATTCCTGGATTTGTTCAAGAGGAATCAGTGGATGGTGCTTGTTTAACAGTGGACAATGTGAATAGTGAAGGTAGAGGTAGGTACTAGAGATAGGGTGTATGCCATGTAATGTGATCTGATATCGGAGTATTTAGTGGATCCTAAACATCAGCGGGATGGTACAACCGGGCTAATTTCTTTGTGGTAGTTACACAGCTACCACTGAGTACCCATGGATAACCTACCCAATAGACGTACACTCGCCGGCCAGGATTCCATTTATTTTTGCCGCATTAGATGGCATAGTGTACACACAGCGGCTGTTTCCCCTGCCGTGGAGTAGCTACGTGGTACAACGCTCTCAGCGAGTGTGGTATTTCTCATGGTCAATTTTGTTCTTTTATATTGTTGGCTATATCGCATTTTTTAATAATTGTGCGGAATATGGGGGTTTTGATGATGCCCGGATTTTAATTTTGTAATGATTTTCCTAAAAAAACGTTCAAAAAACGCCAAACGGAGCCCAAGTGTATATAGCGCCCTCATTTCATGAAATTTTCATCCACTTCAAAATGGCGTCATGGTAACCACAGAGTAGCTACGTGGTAACAGCGTGTCTACTCGGTACTGTCGACACAACATTCGACTTCTCTCCACCTAGTGCAGAACAACCGGGTATAGTGGGTGAGCCAGGCACATTGGTCGGTATCACCTGGGAAGGGGCAAGAGGCATTATATTCCTTATTTTAATTGTAATAACTTTTAAACAATATGAGAAATTTACACTGAAAAATTGTCGCATTTTTAGATTTAACCCCTGTAGAAGCTAAATTAACCTTGGACCTACAATAACGGTTTTCAGTGATACTCCATAAGGGGTAGGTCAGAGATAGCACAAACTAACATTTTTTAATCTTGCGGATCATACAAACATTTTGGTATGCAATTCAACAACATGGACCACTTTTCAATTTGACCCCTGTATAAGCTTTTGCGAGCCCCTAGCTCAATTAAGCTACATACTGGGCCAGAATAAAGTTACATCAAAATGGCATGGGAGATTTTGCAAGGAATTTAATTTCCTATGCAGCCAATACCCATGAATGGGATGCATGGAAATTGAGCGAAAAGAGGGTCTGGCATATATTTGTACAAACAGCTGAAGTAGGAAGTCACTTGAGCGGGTGAGCGGGTGTATTGCCGTGCATTCTCCATGCATGGGTTTTGAAGGCAAAGGCAAACTTAGTCCGGCAGTACTTAACCATACAGAATGGCCATACATACCATTTTAGTGTATGTCATAGTATGAGGTAGCACTTGTATAAATGCCTCTTTGCCCCCCACGCGTCGGTCACCAAATAAGGCTTAATTAGATGTCTGGGCTCACCACTAGTAGCCATTGGGGTAGGTAACGCAGAGTAACCACTTCACCCCCCCCCCCCCCCCCCCCCCCCCCCCCCCCCCACCCCCCCTCTGTATATCTATAACTGTGTACTTTGTAAGCCCTTTTTTGCAGCTACTGACTCGCAAATAGCCCAGTGGGTACTGTGCAGTAGCTGCCGCGGTAGACATGGTTTAGCTGCTCGTATAGGCACCCACATGTGTAAGAATCCGGCCAGTGTACTAAAAAACAGTCCGGGGTGGGGGAGGGGCAAAAGGTCCACTTTTTGCTGAATTTTAGAAATTTAGAAAAAAAAATTGACAAGAAAGGCCTATTTGTGGTGGCAAAATGTTCCAAAATGTCCAAAAAAGGATCATTGTATAGGGGTTAGGTCCACTTTTACCAAAAATGGTCCCTTTTTGAAGTCCCGCACCACCCCAAAAATCCTGCCTACGGACCTGATTACTAAACCAAGTAATTTGTGTGCAAAGTACTTAATAGGACCTGATGCAAACAGAAACGGCGGTGTATGAACTACAACAAATGTAATCAAGATGGTGTCAACGAGTAACTCTTCTATTGTGTATATAAAATATTAATGGTTGGGGTGGAAGAGGGGAAGGGAACACTTGGGTCTGTTGCCAGAACAATGGAAAATAGTTGCCTATTTTCCATGTAGTATTGTTGTTATTACACCTGAACTCACTGTAAAAAAAAATTGAAGAGGCATTTGGGATAAAATGAATTACTCCATAGCGAATTGTGTGTAAAGAGCACCGAAGTACCTGATAAAATGTTTCAATTTTTCATAAGGCTATAGGTTCAAATTTGTATAAGTACACTGTTCAAACAAAAAGAAAACATCCATTGAACCCAGGGTTATAGCTAGGCTACTCTGAGTGCCGGGTTTAAATCTTATAAATTTACAATCAGACATTACGGACAAACTGAGTTATTTGACAATGTATGTGGTAATTTTTCATTCTATTTTATCCATTTATACATTACGAATGATCCAACTAGGGCATTTTTGTGCTCAAAAAAAGCCATCGGACACCTTATGCCACATAAAAATTTGGTGCGCCCATGCTTAGTAGTGGTCCCACGCTAGGGCATCGGTAGCCCAAATCACTATCGCACTGGCAGTCCATGATCCTTTGCTTCTTTTTGATGTCTCAGTTCGGGGCACCATGTTGAATTTTTATTGGGATATTATACATAATTTTTTCCCCTTTATCGCCACTTATTGGAGAACATATTTATATATCGCATCTGGAGGCTGTTTGTACAACTACTGTTCATCGGAAGCTTTGGTGGATGTCGTGCTGATGATGTTGTGAGATTTTCAAAGATTGGAATTCGGCGGATCAGAATTCGGAAGTTCAGAATTCGGAAGATCAAATTCGGAAGATGTTGATAAAGTATGATGTCTATCCCTTCGCATGGTTGCCCCGCGAGCCACAGGCCGTTTTTGGCGTCGCTCGTACTGCGGGCATTAATTGGGCTTATTCCTTGGCCATGTTTAGCTCCCCCCTTTGTAAGTCCACAATTTGGCTGCCAGGGCATGTTGGGGAACAGTGTCCCTGTCTCCATTCTGCTTCCCTTGCATTAATTATATGTTCGCTTTAGCCTTTGTTATAGCCTCACGGTGCAAAAACCATGTCATCTGTTTTTCTGAGTGTATTTCCAGCTCGTCCCGATGAATCTCTAATTCTTCTCAAGATGTCGGGGGGGGTGCCTGCGTATGTCTGTCTCGTCCGTATCGTACTCTCCTTGGCCTTTCCTATTCTACATTGGATATCCAGGTTCTCGGCCCGGGTTAATTACTGATCTAACATCCCGCTGGCCATTGTTCGTCTACTTTTGAGTTGCAGAAAGATGTCTGCTACCGTGCCACTCCGCAGATGTTTGAGTGTAGAGTTCCTCGAAGGCAAGACAAGAACCCTCATGACCTGTGTGTGAAGTGCTGTTATTGTCAGAGAAGGACCTGGATATATATACACTAGTATTGTCAGCATTGGAAATCCAGAAGTATTGGATGAATGGATGTTGTATATGAGAGACAGACAAGATGATTTAGGCCAAGGCTAAACAGTTCCATCTCCGTACAGGGCATCTCCCTCCGGTCAGGCGACCAGCCGAAGACTCTACCAAATATTCTACCAATCCCAGACCAATTAAGATCTACCTTTGATTAGAGTCTCCAGGCGATACTATACAAAAACGTGGTTGCAGAGGGCTATCAACCAGTTTCTAGGGCAAGTTCGCCAGCCACACTATCTTCTTATGAAGATAAAGGGCCTATGACTGATGTGAATCAGAGTGGATAAAGTGAATACTTTCGACTCCTTCCATTCATAGTGAATGGACGATTATCAACGGTGGAGTAGTCCGACGATGCCCACTCTACAAGTTAAAAGTAATCAAACTATGGCTTATTGTACCGGTGGTACCGGTAAGGACAGACGGCTCACGGATATCTACACTTGAGGTATCCAAGCCTGCGTGATCAAGTATTCAACTTGAGATACTGGCCTCGGTACAATGATGATTCTCAATACGTGAGCAGGCGGGCTGTCACATATCTCTGTAGAGTAATAGATAATAAGACGCTATCAACGGGCATCCGTGTTGATGCATATGATTATAGGTCGAGCTTAATCAAACCGTGGTAGCAGTCAATAGCGGCCCATCGGCCAGTGTTAAGACCTATTTATGTTGATGAGAATGGGACAACGGGTACCGGGTGGTACCCGTAAGACCGGAGGCTTTTTCGGGTGGCTCGATAGATGTGTGATGATCGTTATAGAAATAATTAATGAGTGTCATGATTATTCTAGCGTCTGTTCTACTATACTTGACGACCGTGCTTCACATCCCGTGGTTTAAATCGGTTCTATTACTGCAAGAACCGCGATGTTAATGTTATTTAATGACGGGTCATGAGTTAGTTATACAAGAAATTGAGTCTTTCTACGGCGATAGTGGAGTTAATATTTTTCAACGATCAGAGCTTTCCTACACGGCTCCGAGGAAAGTTGTCGATGCAGAGGGTTTATTCAAGAAGAGAAAGTCTTACTCCGCCTCTTTTCAGGAGTACAAATTGTTTACAGAGCCTGTACGTATGCCTAACCGATCGCCGGGGCTGTTACCGTGGTTATTTTGTTGACAAGTTGGGCTTCTACCGTTCTTCCGTCAAGTTTACCGTCGGGCCGTCACAATTGTCGAGAAACCACACCCTTCTTTCATGTCTGCTCCCTTGAATTATTTATATTTATCTTTCGCCTTTGTATAGCCCACGGTGCAACAATGTCATAGTTTTCTAGTGTTATTTCACCGGATGAATCTCTAATTCTTCTCAAGATTTCAGGGGGGGGTGCCCTGCGTTTGTCTTGGCATCGTCGTCTCGTCTCCTTGGCTTATCTATTCTTCATTTGGATATCCAGGTTCTCGGCACGGGTTTAATTACTGTATATAAACATCCGCGCATCAGGTCGTCTTACTTTTGATGTTGCAGAAAAGAGTCTTCTACCGTGCCCTCGCAGATGTTTGAAGTGTAAGAGGTCCTTCGAATGGCATAGACAATTTAACACCTCTATGAAACTGTGTGTGAAGTGCTGTTTATTGTTCAGGAAGGACCTGGATATCTTACACTAGTATATGGTCAGAATGGAATACAGAAGTATTTGGAGTGAATTGATGTGTATATGGAGAGAAAGACAAGATGATTTAAGGCCCAAGGCTACCAAAGCTCCATCTCCGTAAAGGGGCATCTCCTCCGGGGTCACGACCAGGAGGACTCTACCAAAGATTTTCTACCAATCCCAGACCAATCAAGATCTGCCTTTGATTATAGTCTCCAGGGCGATACTACTACCGTGGTTGAAGAGGCTACATCACAGTTTCAAGGGCAAGTTCGCCAAGCCACACTATCTTATTATGAAGATAAAGGCCTATGATTGATGTGAATACTCGACTAGATAAGCTATCACTCCTTCCATTCATAGTGGGAATTGGAAGATTTGCAACGGTTGAGTAGTCCGACGATGCCGCACTCTACAAGTTAAAAGTAAGCAAACTATGGCTTATTGATACGGTGGTACCGGTAAAGGACGGGACGGCTTCACGGCTTCTACACTGAGTTATCAGCTGGAATCAATGTATTCAACTTTGAGTACTTGGCCTCGGTCCAATGATGTTCTCAATACGTGAAGCAGTCGGGCTGTCACATATCTTCGTAGAGTAATAGAGATAAAAGCCGCTATCAACGGGCATCCGTTGGTGTGGTGTGCATATGATTATGGGTATGGAGGTAAGCAAAACCGTGGTAGCAGTCAATAGAGCCCATCGGCCATTGTTAAGACCTATTATGTTGATAGCGAATTGGACAACGTTTAACGGTGGTAACCCGTAAGACGGAGCTTTTTCAGTGGTGGCTCGATAGCATTGTTGTGATGATGTTATAGAAATAATTAATGAAGTGTCATGCTTATTCTAGAGTCTGTTCTACTACTTGACGACCGTGATTAGTCCCGTGGTTTAACTCGGTTAGATTACTGCAAGAACAGCCGATGTTACTGTTTATTTAATGACGGGTCATGATAGTTATACCAGAAAATGAGTCTTCTACGGCGATATGGAGTTCATATTCTTTCAACTCGAGTCAGAGCTTTTCCTCCACGGCTCCCAGGAAAGTTGTCTATGCAGAGGTGGTTTATTCAAAAGGAATATTCTTACTCCGCCTCTTTTCAGGAGTACAATTGTTTAAAGTTCCGCTGTCCGTTCTGCCTAACCGGATCGCCGGGCTGTTTACCGGGTGTATTTCTTTGATGAAAGTTGCTTCTACCGTTCTTCCGTCAAGTTTACCGTCGGGCCGTCACCCATTGTTCTCCGTGAACCAACCCTCTCTTTCATTAGTTCAACCTCGGGGCCGTGTCTACATCTTAAAACAGTTCATTCTCCGTCTGCAGACCGTCTAGTCAAGCGTCTAAGCCGTCGTCGTGCTTTTCAGAAATTTTCCTCCTCTCCCGTTCATTCATCTCGTACCAGAAAGGTGAAGATTTCGTGTTATTGTTCTTAGAGACGCGGCGCTCGCTTACAGAGGGTTGTAGTTAGTATGCAAGTCTTCGGAGAGATATTCCTGTGATAGTAGTTGGCGTTCTATCGTACAGAGATAGCTCTATCGTTAAGAATTCCTTCTCCACTCCGCTAGAGGGTTTCTAATTCGGTAGAAGAAAAGACATCAAGATTCTCCTAGCCCAATATTATGAAGTTTTAGAGGCTCCTTCGGATAGTTCTTCACGTCGGGATCCAAGTTCTTTGTCAGAGGGATATTTCTGGATCAAGGAACATAGTGATGACTTTTTTCATATCCTCTATACTAAAAGATTCCGGATCCGATTATGTTATTAGAAGGCAGTTTCTACTTCGACGGGAACGTTCTCGTCTGGCAACAATGACATTAGCCTCTTTTAGGGACTCTTTTTAAGAGTTTCAAGTTGATTGATGTCTATGATTTTTCAAAATCAAGACGTAGATGATGATGATTATTTCACTGTAGTGTTAAGAAATCTATAGCCTTTGCGGTTACGTTATGTCTGCCCTCCCCAGGATGTGAGGCGGGGAAACGAAGAGTGATGTATGACGATATCTTTAGGAAGTAACCTATCCGGAAGGGGTTTATTCTTCTATCATGACTCATTATTTGATTCCTCACAACTATGAGCTCCCTCTAGGGACGCTCCTCTTCCTATTGCAGTCCAAGCTGAGATTTCTGAGCCTACTCAACCACTATTGGCTAATGTTACTCCACTCATTGCACTTTCTAGACGATAATAGTACTACCTGTTTAGAGCGCACTGGTGGAAGTTGGGTAAAGATTTTGATTTATTAGAGGATACCAAACTGTTAAAGATTTCCCAGATTTGTCGGTGGTGGAACTTATTCCGATGCGGCTCTTCTTGAAAAAGTACCTATTCCTAATGTTCCTGTTACTGGCTCGTCGGCTGTTTTTGTTCATCGAAGTTTGAAATGTGATTCGACTATTCTTCAAGAACTTAGTCTACAGTTTTTTGCTTCAGCTGCTAACCATTACATGAAACAGTTGGTGAACGCCCTTTATTCCTGTGCTGATCTAGACGACTATTGATGAGTTTCAAGAAGTCTATTTGGAAGTTATCAAAGACTTCCCCCTTCTCAGATGGATTCCTAGTCTTCCATACATGTGAGTATATTCGACTTCTTCAAATTTCCTTTGGTTCCCACTCTTTGATGGGATTAGATGAAGTCTGAGGAGAAGACTTTACGTTAGCCTAGTCCATGCCCATCAGCTGGGGTTGAAGATGGTTCTTTTAGTATCATGGACCATGGGGTAATTTCAAGCAGAGGCCCCTTCCCATAAGCTGTAGCTGAAGATGTGTTCTTCTTATATAATATGGAGTAGATGGAGTAGATTTCATTGAATTGAATGTAAGATGTAATCTTCGACATTTGTGCAGATTTGCCCGTGATGGTTTGAGTATACCTCGAGTTAGCCTTACGTCAACAGTCACCAATGAGCAGTTTTGTTGGAGCCTCTTGGTGGAGCGGTCCTTAAGAAGCTAATGAGAGATGTTCGTTTTCTATGACAATCTTCATCAATTTCCTGCAGAGCCGTTTCAAAGTTTTGCTCTCGGAAGACAGAAATGCGTTGATGCTTTGAACCTTACACCAAAAGAGGTTCTCTTGAATTCTCCTGAGATAGGATCTCTTTGGAGGTCCCGTGATTCTACTTAGCTTCTCAAGAAGTAATCGTGTTCCCAAGCTGTAAGATCAAGCTTCCCAAGAAATTAATAAAAATAACCACTTGGATTCGAAGTTTCTTCAGACTTAAACCTTTTTGATTCTGGCTAACCCGAAAGGGGCTTCCCTTTTACTATATTCCTGCCAACATAGAAAACGAGGTTCTTTTCGGAGTCCGATTTACGACTATTAAGACAGCAAGTTCAACTAAGAGGCTCCAGACATTAATAGAAGTTATGCCTTTCTACTCCACTCTTAGAGGCGTCTGATGTGGCCGAGTAAGTGAGGAAGGTTCAACTGATTCGCTACCTACCTATGACCCCAGTGGGGCGTCTAAAGCCTTTATTCCCGGCGTAGCGGTCGATATCCGCAGATCATCGTGTTTCTGGCAGACTTTCTCAGAAGGTAACCATTCAGAGTTTACCACTCGTCCGACGATGAAAGTCATATTTTTGTTCTACCCTATGCCACAAAGACTTCAAAGGCTATGATTCTAGAATGAGTGAAGAGTTATTTAGAAAAAGGAAAATCTTTTTCCAATTATAAATCTATTGAAGGTTCAATACTCTCCCTAGATCCGAAAGG
>JAMKCH010023526.1:0-35558 GCA_023653785.1 Ophioderma brevispina
AAAGCATAACGAAATGCATAGTCGGACAGACATGACAGATAGATCCATTTCTATGCAAATATGCAAAGATCGTCTAGAACCTTTGACTTTTTGGTCACTCTAAAATCCTGATAACAAACGTCAGACTGTCCTCTCTTCCCGGAGCCAAATATCAGCCCCATATATCAAAGCATAACGAAATGCATTACCGGCACACAGACAAATCTCATTTTTAGTAGTATAGATAGATAAATGGTAAGAGAAACACAGAAGTTGGACAATGATAACAAAGGAAGAAGGTATAAATATCAAAGAAAGGAAATAAAAAGGGGTGGAAGAAAAGGAAAACAAGCTAGGGTAAATTAAAGGACGGGAAAGCGAAGAAAGGAGAGATCTTGGGGTTGAAGATCTGACACCACTACAACAATATAACAAATGAGTGGGGGATAAAGGGGGACTTGTGGTTTGAAGGCGGAGATCTCAATGCTGTTGCTGGTGTTGGGATTGGCAATGGTAACAAATAAAGATGGTGTGTGTTGCTCCCTCACCAAGCGGTTGAAATCTTATCGGAATAATAATAAAAGCATTTATATAGCGCTCTACAGACAACAACAAATACTTAGAATACGAAATTAATATACAACATGACATATAGCAAAATAATGAAAATTAACAAAATCCGAAGTTAACAAGATTTTAAACATCAGGAAATAATTAACAGAAAGCGTGCTCCACAGCCTAGGACCAATTACGTTAGATGATCTGTCACCAAATCTACGCTTGGTACCCGGAACAACAAGGCGTGTAACATCAGAAGAAGCCCGTAGCCTTCGTCTTGTTCCATTAAAATTACTATTCAACACATTGTACAAAATAAAGGGGATAAAAAGAGAGGCCGGTCACTCTCAGGTCTGATGGAGCGTGTGGAATATCGTTGAAGTGACGGGTGATGTTGGCATCACGTGAGTTGTTGGTGGCGTATCGGAAGTTTTCAGGCAGGCTTGGAGAGGGCTACCCTAGGAGAGGGCAATCATAATGCCCAATCTGAGAAAGGACGCTCCAGGTTTTACAAAAGAACATGTATGTGTACAACAAAAACTCAAAGTCTTAACGCTTGCATTGAAACAATTATACAATGACATAAAATACAGTTCATGGGAAGAAAGAAGGGAAAAGAAAAACTTTTTAATATCCCCATTTTTTTCTCGTTGAAATTATTCTGTTACTCTTCTCTTAGTTTTCTGTAATAACTCTCTTAGACTTGACTTAACATATAAGGGGTTCCCATCAACCCTACACATATATAAAGTTTGTAGCCTTTTGCCAGTTTACATATTAATATCTTTTAAAATGTGCGTTACCAAATGTTAGAGAATTTTCCGTGAACTTTCTTTATTGAATACCCTTTTCTCTTTTATCACGTAAGTAAAATGAGCTTGTAAAGGTCATATAGTATGCATGAAAAATTTGCTGTCAGTCTAACAAAATGATAGATATGGAATAATGAGAAAGAAAAGAAACGAACCAATAATAGAAAACAGGATATAGAAACCAATTACACTACACTATAGCATTATCTGACAGTGTTAGATTGGGTTATTTGTGTTTTCCAAGAGAGCAAATTATGGCCAAATTATGCATGACTAAAATGTGTGGGTTACGACCGGAGTCGGCCAACGTCGGGGGCTATATTGCAATTCAATGAGTTCAGGAACGATGCACATGGTACAGTACTTCGTAATTTGTCAACGCCAAGTGTTTTCTCAATTTAACAAATACAAACGTTTACATGACTACATGCAGACCCGGAACCATTTTTTGTATGCAGAGTTGCGAAATTTCTAAAACGCGGATCCTTTCCACGAAAAAATGCATTCAAGAAAAAAAAAGGTACCTTTCTTTAGATAATTATATTCGTAACTACATATTTATCTCTTTTGGTTAAATTGGGCTTTCTTGGTTAAATTTTCAACAGCTAGCCATTAATGTAGACTTTTACAGATATGGGGAGGTTCGTGCTCTAGCACCTGCCTTAGCTATAAGCCTACCTACAACAAACGTAAATCGGTAAAGTAACATGTTTTGATAGGGAAGCGTTTAAAGATGCGGGCCATAAAACGTGGTATTTTTTAGTGTGTATAAAGCCACTGTGTTGAATTCATTTCATAATATTTGCCCAATGTTATAATATTGGACAGTCTAAAATATTATTTCGGATAGGAAAACCTACTGAAATTAACTCTATACTAAACTTCAACTTATTTAAAATAATTTGGTGTTTAGAATATATTATAATTTTCCGTTTATAATGAATTTCATTTGAGGTTCCTCCACGACTGCTACATGATATGAGATATTCTTATTTCAAATTTAACCTGTCAGATCAATATCTTTAATATGTGGCATAGAAATCAATCAAAGGCATGGTATGTGGTTATTTACCACAAGCATATGGCGGCAATGATGGTCACGGTGTCCAGCTAGCAGTCAATCAAAAAAAATGAATAATTCTCAATTTTCACAACAGCGTTAAAAACACCATTGGTGAAAAATAAATGGAAGCGATATGGCGTGGATTTATTTGTGGATGCTTTGCATAATTTGGTCTTAACCAATATCCCTTACATTCTGTGTAGAATTAAAAATTTTGGCATCCTCATCCATACCTCCTGAGTGTGACACATTTGCAAAGTTTCCCCAAAAATAGTGGGACTTAGGGCGAACATTTTCCAAATTTTCCCCAACATAGGGGTCTTTGCGAAAAAGTGGTAACATTTTTCAAAAATTGTGGTCTTTGGGTGTTGGTTGTGGTTTTGGTGGTTTTTGGGGTTGGGTGACATCTTAAAAAAATATGGGTCTTAGGTGACAAAAGATTGCTGAAAATGCGGGGTCTTAACAGACGTACAAAGGCTTCACCTTCAAAATGGGAGTGCCCCCTGGTGAAAAGCTCAGAGTGTAGAATTACATGGACATGGCTTAAAATATGCTCTAAGGAATTAAGGATACCTAACTTACGATGGGATCTAAGAGATGCATCACCTTATATATTTAAAAGCTCTCATTGTGACCACATAATGGAAGGCTTACATTCATTTGAGCATGTTTAATAATTGACCTTTTGATCTTTGACCCGTAACAGGTGATCATAAAGTGGGGGTCACCATTTGAGTCAAGCATGAGATCACCATTCAGTTCTATTATCAATCCTTCGAGGCCTATATGACGGATAGCTATTTTGGCCATTTGAACTTTGAACTCTTTTTGCCCCAGAATGCCCACTAACCGACCATTGATGGAAACAAAAAATCTGGGAAGAGCTTCACGCCCATGGAAGGACAACGGCTATAAAACTGTCAGATTGGGCCTGAGGTCGCAAATTATCTAAATTTGCAGCGGTTTCCTGATCAGGGATTTGACATTGGTCCTGCTGACCTCTAGTGTCAAGATGCCCAAAAGACAATAAGGATCAAGGGCTCTATACATATTCAATGTGACAATGTGAGTAAGGCTAGTCAAGGCATTCCATGGTTTATTACTAAGGACAACCCTTTTGTTTGGACTAAAGATCAAACTCAGAAAGAATCATGCAATCCGATCTTCTTCATGGGATCTCTATTTTCAGAGAATGTCACCACACTTCAAAATATCCCATGGTGGCCTAACAGTGATGGTCATGGAGAAAATGTTAGTGGTAGAAAACTGTAGAAATAGGTAAACTTAAATACTGCACAGTTCTGCACTCGCCTGGAACTTTGTCGTGACTCGACCAGCATCATAAAAGCAGCTCAGATGGCGTTCTGCTGTTATCCCGGAACGATCTTGGTTTGTAAAGTGTAGTCAGAGGTGCGAAAATGAGCTTTAATTTACAATGTTTCAAAGTGTTTTTTCTCGGTATAAAAGAAAGAATATCGAATTCAATAAGATTTGCTAATTAGCAGAATTAAAAATGTTGGTTATGGAGGTCGCAATGTTCAGCATTGGTGGACGTTGACTCGGCAATTTGTGACGTGTGGTCACGGTCCGAATATCCCGTGGAAAGAGCAGTGGTGGATCTAACCCGTCATTCTCAAGAAGCATCAGCCAAGATGGCGGAAAGGGGTAATATATTGGATGACAATAACAAGGTTACCCCTCGATATATTTCTAAAATCCTACCAATTGCATCTATTTCGTTATTTAACAATCATGACATTAAAAGCCATTTTGCTAACTGATTTTAGCTTTAATTATCTTTAAATACGAAGTATTTAGAAACATATTGACGCCCAGTCCTGTCTTTTGCTTTGGCCATAGCACAACGACACCGAAAACAAACGCTGGAATACATCCGCCGTAGCGTTAAGGTCTTTTAAACTACAAAGTGGACCATACCATTGTAAATATTGGTCAACATCTGGAATTTGAAAGCCTCAAAACATCCTTTTGCGATTTTCATTTCGGTGTTGAAAGTTTGCTTTGCCTGGACTATTTTTGTAACCCTGGACAACGGCCTTTATTATGGAATGCAAAACTTAACAGACAGTTTATATGAGACGCGACGTCCGGACTATAAGATCAGCACGTCACAGAACGGAATTTAACCAGCAGTATTGAAAAATTAGACTTTCATAAAAAAGTTTCATTATTGGTACCAATTGAACCAGACGTACCGTTGGCCAGGAATTAGATCTGTTTTCTCCATATATTTCCAAGTCATCATGCGTGGCAAGGTTTGATTTTGTGTTGGTATTCACTAGAAAATTCTTAGTAACTTGCCGTTCCGCGCTGAGAAAATATCGTAGTAAAAATTTGTTGCACCCTATCTTATCTTAAGGACAAGAAATTTCAATAGGCCCCTTATGTATCGTGGTCGTTGAGTCGTAAGGGACTATGATCCTCTATTTTTGGATTATATGATCGTTGCGGTTCGTCATTCCAGTGGTAGACGGTATAAGAATAGATTTGAGTGAGGATGTTGCTTTAAACACAGGTCTATCATGAGAAGTGCTTGAAAAGTTTTTGGGAAATTTGCACGTGTTATTTACGGTGTGATTTAGCGGTAGGTTAAGTAGGCGGATGCCTAGCGGGTCCCCTACAATGTTCTTGGGGACCCTACCGTGTTATTTTGTTCTGTTCTTCTTCTTATGGGTTCAAACAATGTGTTCTCAAAATATAGATCCAGCCCGAGTGGGTATAATGTCTGGCTGCTTCATGAATTCCGCAAGGTCCTTGTTAGTGATTATTGCTCCAGCAGTGGGCAGACCGGGAGATGTTCCATTGTCTTTGGTACTGTTCGCTTACAAAAGTTTTAAAAGTTAAAATTAATCTCTAAGATGGACGGATAGGTCTCACTAAGTAAAAACTTTGTCTGTGAAGTGTAGAGCTTACCAATGAAGTCCTTAAGGGGGACTCGCTAACTAAAGAGTGGACACAAATAAAATTTACTAACCGCATGTATCTTAAATCCGCCTCTGGTTTAGTGGCCCTGTTGTAGGTTTGTACAAGCGAGAAAAAACAATCTGGTAAAGTTTCGCGCCGATTATTTCAAACCCGTTTTGATGTGAGAGGCTAAAACCATGATTTTGGACTTCCATAGAGTTACTGTGTAAATGTTAACTATGGTCGACAAAAATGGGGCAATTTTGGCTTATAACATCAAAAACCAAACATCCTTTAGCCCTAAGATTTCCACAGGGTAGAATGAGAAAAATAGAGCTTTCTACTGATAGATAACAACATTTTGACCACCTTATGGTAAACATCTGGGGGTCTGGGGATGAAGGCCTAGTAAGACGATTGGAGGATGGCCCTAAAGAGAGAAAGGGCTAGTGGTCTTATTAGCAAAGAAGGAAAGGAAAGAGCAATCCAACTTAAATTGGAACTAATTAGACTAAAATAAATTAAAGTAAACAATGTATATAAGTGTAATAACTTCACAGGTATACGCCGTGTTTTCGGAACCTGTAATTGGTCGTGTGAAATAGAGTAAAATACCGCGATGGCACCTATAGAATGCACAACTTTAAGGTCACCCTTTTAGGACGCATTTCTAGTGGAAATATTTACGTTGTTCAATCAGTGACAAAAGCAGCACTGATACCGTGATTCGGCCGGTTGTCATGACCCAAAAATACAATTTGTTTGATATGGCCAATGTAGTGATTTAAAAAAATACATGAGGTAAGTATCGCCTTAGTACGGGCTGTACCTCCCGAATATCCCATTCTCAGAACTGACCAGGAAAGCTTCAACGGCGCGAGCGCGTCAGATTCGCAGCTCAGTTGATACCTTTCACCTGAATAGCTAGCGAGCTATTTCTTTTACCACGGGTTAACAAAGACACACTATGGACCCACTTTCTTTAGTGCTAAGAGAGATAAAGCCAAAAATGCTAGAATGAATGCCGCAGTTAAGTCTATGCCCGTTTTATCTTATCAAAATGCCCATATTGATTGTTCAATCGTACCGTTTCATTAATTAAACCATGGTCGTCTCTGACAATGTTTATAGTTGAAAACAAGAACCGAAATGGTTTATGTACATCAATAGCGATTACAACTTTCAACAAAAAAATTTCAACGCGGAGGGGGGGGGGGCACTAACTGACGTACATCATACCAGCTATTACATTTGGCAGTGTTTTTGAAGAAAAGGTCATCGGGTACGAAAATGGTAGCAATATGTGGTCATGGGTCATTGGTTAGTAAAAACTAAATTGAGTCTTGAGGAGCAAGACTTTAAAAAAACGTATGATTATGGGGCATTGAGCTTCTATGAGATTTTGCTCGAAATTACGCTCAAGGATCATATGGTCCATGACCTTATCCCTTACGTCCCTAGAGCAAAGTGAATAGCAACCTGACGATCTCAGCAAAAAAAAGAGGTGGTAACGGTATGCGTGAGTTAAAAGCTCTAGGACACTTTCCCAGTAATCAAAGGGCAGGAGTTACGCCTCGTGGATTTTTGAAAAAAAGTCACAAAAAGGTAGGCATTTATTTGGGATTTACAGGGATGATGGTCCTGGGCTTATGTTCCCTTGAGCTAACTAAATCTGGAAAAATAGTAAGTCAAAATATGATCCAGGAGCATATTTTGACTAGCTTCTGGAGCATAAATAATGTGGAAATATTTAAGTCAAATATGCTCCTATATGCTCCGGAGCACTTTGAATGTTCCTTGGATTATATTGAATGCAAATATGTCCTGGAGTCGTTAAAGAACTATTCAGATACACGCCAGGAGCATATGTGCCATATGCTCCTGGAGCATGAACATTCAAATTTGACTTAGAAGGTGATGTTTCAGTGTTGACTTACGACTAACCTATACGACCAATACAGACAGGACGGACAATACAAACGAATATAAACCGACTGGATATTCAAGAAAATAGCGCAAGAAGAAAAATACAGTAACAGGGTTGTGGACGAGGTAAGTTTAAAGAAACTGATATGAGGGGTTTTGAAGTTAGTAGTGATGCAAAGGAAAAGGACGGAGATTTTTTAAGGTGAGAAGATAAGATGGTTACCCAACATAGAGGCACTTGAAAAACTTGGGGTGTTCTGGCTCTAGTTCCTAAATCACGGATCCAACTTTAATATCCCAAGCTGCTCGACATGTTTGGCGTGAGACTCGCCAAAAAATACAGCTTATTAATAATCCTTGCCGATAAAAGAGTGATAACATAACATTACCAGTGGCATACATGATATACTAGGTGGTAATGGCAGGTCGGTAGATTACGCGCAAAGTGCCGGTTTCTTCATTGGATCTCATTGCTTATAACTTAAAACTATAAGATTGTTCTGCAGACATAGACGATGGGCATGTTCTACGCTTGCTTTTGTAAACCATAGCAAGAGGGAAAGACACACCCAGTGAGAACTTATTAAAAATAACAGACGTAAAATCCAATAACCGCCTGTTCTCCTATAAAATTTGCCCATTTCATAAAAAAAAACCATTTTTTGGAAGGTAAATCTTAAACAACTATACGGCCATAGTTTAATGTATTACATATAGGTTGATGAAGACAGTGTCTCAAAATGCGTACAAAACGAAACGAATTTTTCATGTTAAATCTCAACATAAAGTGAGTCATTTTAAGCATTATATTTAACAAGCAAAAAAATAGCAAGCTTTTTTCAAAGACTTGTGTCACCTCATTTGCTTTTTTTTCAATCGAGAGAGAACTTAAGTTTATTTCGGGAAAAACAAAAACCGAGTTTATACCATTTCTGGTGGGTGAGAACGGTGAAAGAATTAGTTAGGCATAAGTTATTCACATTTGAACAGATTGGAAGTATCATGAAACGCAAATTCCTACGGAACTGGTACTTTGCTTCTGCATTCATTTTATTTACTCTCAACATTTAGTTAATGCACAAATATTAGTGCAAATATTTTTAAACACTTGTTTGGATTTGAAGTGTTATTTTATGCAATGATATCTATTCTGGCATGATTTTATCAGATGCCAACCAAATTTAAAAGCTCATTTCATTGAAACGTGTAATATAACTTGGTATTGTTTATTATTTTATAAAAGAAATATTTAAGTAATTGAACTTATTAGAGTGATAAAAGCCTAGCTGTGTCGAGAAAAAATTGTATAGTGTGTTTCTTTTGCCAAGTTGCAAACTTTGTGAGCGTCAAAAACAGATGGCACATCGTGTAGGAGCTAGGACCAGGTCAAACATCATCGTTTACCCCTCACTACAGCAAAAAGGTTTGACACCTTTGGTAGGTAGTTGGACCCGTCTATATCAACGCTAGATGGTAGTACTCTCAAATTGTGGTGTCACTTTTTCAATAGGGGCAAATTTAAGTTTACACAGGGGTCAAACTTTTAAAATGCCCCATCATGTTGAAATATATGCCTATTGTCCGTGAGTCATAAGGATCAAAAGATGTACGTTTGTACATCTATGGACCCATGGTTTTGGAGTATCGGTGTAAAAAAATTTGGCTAAAATGGTAAAAAAGCGATCAATTTCTATTTTACAGGGTCAAAATCAGAGTTGCTCCAATTTTGTTGAAAAGGATAGAAGTTGTTCATCTAGATTAATAAGTCAAAATAAGGGAATAGTTTGTGCACCATCTGCAATGCATATTTACCATGTTATGGGAAAAACATAGGTCAGAGGTCAACTACCCAAGGTGTTGACCTTCTTCGACCATATCTCCGTAAGTCAAGCATTAACAAATGCAAACTATACCTTTGAGGAGCCATCTTACCTAAGGCACATAACTGCAAGATTTAAAAAATAATCAGATTAACGTTAATTGTTGAACCCCTGTACAAATGAAATTGACCATTTTTACCATTTTAGCCACTTTTACCTATTAACTCAAAACCAATGGTCGTAGGTGGTACAAATAACATTTGGATCCTTATGGTTAGATGGAAAATATGGCATACATTTCAACATGATTGGGGCATTTGAAAAGTTGACCCCTGTGATTAAACTTAAATTGGCCCCTATTCGAAAAAGTGATACCACAATTTGAGAGTAACGACCTAATAGCAGTGATGCAGGAGGCGTCCATACTAACTACCAAAGGTGTCCAAAACCTTTCTGTAGTGGGAGGTAAACGGAATCCTTAAATAAGGCCCTATGATATTCTGCTCCTCCACTAACAGTAATCACAAACATCTCTGCCATGAATAAAAAGACCCAAAATCGGTCTTTGGTTTTATCGCACTTAAATTTGCTTATATTGACGGAAAGACGAAATACAGATCAAAAACAACGACAATTGGAAAGCCCATTCATTGTTCTTGCGAAGTACACGAAGCCACTGGGTGTGCATAGCAGCTATGTTTTCTTAGCAGTAAGTACACAGCCAATAAGCCGTTACCCTGCAGTTGCCGCTAGGTTTCTGAACAGGTACCATGTAAGCAACAGTAGGGACTATCTCTGCAGCTATTCGGGGAGTACCTATAAAGGTACTCCCCTACCGGCTAGTAGGCAACACTTTGTCATACGAGGGCGGGCAAAACATTTCCATTGGTATTATCCTTTCTACCAATTTTCAAATGTAGTAGCACTTGCGCTTATATTGAGGATTAGCTGCATAACCCAAAAAACCTACATATAAAAAATTTGTGTAAAGAATATAAACACTTGACCAAAATGGATAGATTACTAAAATAATTACACAGAGCTCAAAGCTCATTTGCATGGCGCGTACCCACACAGGTACTCCCCTATCAGATATATTAACGCGGTTCGTCGTATCCACCGGATCCTACGTGCTGTGATGTTGACTAGCCACCAGCACCGCGTTATTTACCATTTGACGTCGTTCCAAAGTAAACTTTATCATGCTTATTGGAGAAATCGGGACGCTAGGAAGAAAACGGGGGGGGGGGGGGGGGGGGGGGGGGGGTGGGGGGGGGGGACGCTAGGAAGAAACTGGGGACGTAGATTCGGATGCGATTTTTTCAGGTGATCCTCGATGACTGCTGACTGTGTCATTGTGGCCAGATGACAAAAGTTGACCTCGTCTTTCTTTCCTGGGAAAAAATATCATATTTGATTGACCGTGTATGACTACGTTGTTAAATTTTCAAAGACTTGAAAATGGAAAAGGCTTATTAATATTAAATTTTGAACACCGGTCCAAATTCATGTCTATGTTGTTAAGTAATAGTTTCTCACCGCTGGATATACCAGCCAAGAGCTGATACCAGCTTCATAGACGCCTTTTCTGTGAAGCGATCTATTCTGATGTTATAGTCAGCCAGATGTTTGCCATAATTAAAGGGGGCATTCCGCATTTCGTGATCCACGACTGGTCCCCCGACCTACTCTCTAGTCCATTTCTCTACCACCGTTGCAGTGATTTCACAACCTTGACGACAGCCTTTACGCACGCGGCAAGATAGGCCGTCTTTGTGCGCGCGCGTAAAACGCCTCGTTTTAAGCCAGCGCGCGCGGTGTCCTGGTGCGACCGTCAAATCTCGCGCTGACGTCACCGCAGGAGGAAGGCAAATGAAGTATAAAAAAGTTGAATTTGTAGGAACCGGTGTGAAGCAGATATAGTCCGGCGGGAGCCATAGTACGGGCTCAATAGACGATAACGGAATAAAGAGTGAACATAAGTTGCGTGAAGCGTCAAACTGAATCTGTTTTTGGGTTTGGGGTCTTTGCTTCGAGTGACATGTTCACCATTGTTCCCGCGAATATGAGTACGCCGGACCTATAATTACTTCTACACATGTACACTTAATAATGCACGTTGTACCTAATTTACGTGCAAATTCGACGTATCTATTACGGACAGAAATTACAGGAAAGTGGCCTATGGGACCCCGTGATAACAATTTGCTCATAACTAAACCGCAAAATCGGAGTCAACTGAAGTTTGGGAATACGCTTTTCTAAGGATATTTAACGAACATTGATAAAATAGAAGGTGTTAAAATCAGAAGTGGACTTTCAACGACAAAGTCCTTTGCATGTTTAATCGTTAGAACAAAGAGTGTTCCTGCGTTGAAATACATGTCATGCAGAAATGGCATGATTGTACGTATTTATTCCGGAAAGTAGATTGATATATGATTTATATTATCCGCAGAGAAAATTTACTCCTTGTCGCACACACGTTCAATGTTGTATTGCTCAGAAGTCTGCCGTTGTACTTGACTTGGCTTGTAAGGTTTATGTACAAGTCGTCAATAATATTGTGTTGTTGACGACTTCAGCAGTGAATAGTTTCTCATCAACGAGGTAATACAAAATCAAAAGTCTTTAGCATCCAAAGATAGAAATAATCATGTATATATTTTGCTGATATGATATGTTTAGGTTACAATCACTGAATTGATACCCCGAGCGGACTAGAACTTGATATTCATGATACCCATAGCTTTATATCCCTCTTTTTTCGGAATGAGCAAGGGTTCCCGACCAAAATCCTAGACCCCCGGCAGTATACCATGCACCTCTTCACGTAACTGTAGGTCATACAAACGTATTAGCGTATTAAGGCCGATGGCCAAAACCAACAACACAACAACAACACAAAAAAAAACACGAAAGTTAAAGACCAGAAATTCAGTCTACACAGTAGCTCTGTGGAAAAAACTGGCAACATTGGCGATGTTACTGTCATATTTAAAACTCTATGGTTTTCTATATGGACGATTCCGAGAGCAGGCAAGGTTGACAAAACATAGGTTTGCGGTTGTTTGTTTGTTTGTTTGTTCAATAAATCTTCTAAACGTTCTCAGTAGGTGGTCTACAACCGAACGAGTGCAATTTGAGAGAAATTCGTATCCTCAAAAAATCTCATCTCCCTTTAATGAGTGGCGGAGTAATTGTCTTCAATTGGCTGTCCACATTGCCATTTTATTGGAGACAAACATACAAGTATTACAATACCAATCTGAAAGGATCCTGGGCACGCGCTAGTTTTTGAACACCCACCCATGCTCAGGAGAAGGTCTCCCACTAACCTCAAAGGGCAGCTATTATTTTTCTTATCTTTTTTTGGACTGTTTTCCCTCTAACGTGAAAAAAAAGAATGAAACTTTTATATATTTTTAAAAAGAACCGTAGCGTGATTCGAACCCAAGACCACGGTATACATGAGGTCAATTATCTAACTACAACACCAGTAGAGATTGGTGTGCCAGATGTGGTAATAATTTCTAAACAATTTATAACATTACGGAATATAAAATCGCTACTGCTATTGTAGTCAGTAATCAATATAATGAATAGTCCGCTCCTGGAATGGTTGCCAGGAGCATAGTCGTGGTCAAAATCTCACACTGAGGAGCCTGGCCAGGACAGGCGGTGCGGCAAAGCCCATTTCATTATAGCCAACTCACCACAAATGTCAAAGAAATTACAGCCATACGGAGTGCAAACCCACAAAACCATTTGGGTGTTTGATGTGGGTCGGTCATGGTGGTTCCCATGACCCCACATACGCCTCGTCCTCGTTCGTTATTCATACAAAAAAAATTCAGAAATTAACCCCTTCCAGTGGAGTTGATCTTCAACTCCAACGGGTTTGGAATAAGAAAATATTTCCCTGACAACATATTAAAAAATCAGAATTTTCGTGAAGATTTTGCTTACGTGTTAAACCAATGCGAGCGTCTGAAATTGGGGATTTCTTGGCCGCCCTCCCCTGTGGAAGGATAAGCAGAGAGAAGGGCCCTCGTGTTGACATGCGTTATTTGTACCCATTTTTACAACTTAAAATGTGAGTTTTCTGATCCGAACTTTGAAAAAAACACGAATGATCATATTTGAAGAAAATGACCTTTTCGAGGATTTTAAGTGTAGGCTGCAATGGAAATGGCATTTATTATTAGTGATGGGTTGGTGTGTATTCCGTAGGATTTTCATTGCTAAAATTGATTTTGTCTGCTGTTGGGGTTAATAGGACCTAACTGTCGAAACAGATGGGGTGAAATGTTCCTAATGATGCACCCTTTCTCAAAGGGGCAAATGGTCGTACGGGAAAATTTAAAAATCGAGTAAAATTGTGTTTAATGTCACTAAGCGTTCGTCTCGTCAAAGGATTAGAAAAAGTATATATTTGCATAGGTTCCAACCTTTAGTTAAAGCGGGTTATAGCCCCATAAGGTTCAAGGACCCTGGGGTAAATGCTACGATGTTGTTGAAAAGTGGTGTCAAAGATTACTGTGTCATGCTTGAAACAGAAAATGCATTTTAATTGATCTTTTTATAATCACATTGCGACCTACAGGGAAAGTTTGGTGACCCCCATAGATCAGTAGACCCTTGCGACACATTTTGCTATGTAATTAGCCATCCAAATGTCACACACTGTAAAAAATTATAAAATTTTGGATCCTTGAGACAATATAAACAACTTTCACCAGTTTCAAAAAAATCTAAGCTTGGGTAAATTCACCCCCGGATTGACCTTGAACCATACATACTAGATTTGTAAAGCGCCTATTCATAAAAGATCTGGCGGTAGAACATAAAACTACCACGGCGGTCAAAAAGGGGGAGAAGGTATTACCAAGCCAAAGAAACAGAAAATTAATTTGGATATAATAGATTGAGATGTTTTTGAAAATAATCAGTGAGGGTGCTTCCCTGATATCACGACGGTAATGAATTCCAAATCGTGGGCGTATGTTGTAAAGGCATTGTCGCCAATAGATATCCTTGTGAAAGGATTGTAGTCTTTTAGTAGAATCAGCAGCAGACCGAAGGTTGCAAATGGAGCTGGGAGGAGTATGACCTTGTGTGAATGTTATTTTGCAGATTATGTGGAGCAAAGAAAAGCCATTTTTTAATTTAAGAGTGGTAGAGATTGTGCATAACGAAGTGACTCTCTCCCTAACTGCGTGAACCAGTGGAGATCGGACAAGAGAAAAGTGTATTTGTAGAATATGTGTTCGCGCGATTTATGCCATGAATGAGACGAAACTGCCTTGTTCTGAAGCGTTGGAGTTTGGAGAGAAAGAAAATTGCTATGTTATGCCAAGCAGGAGAGGCGAGTTTACCATAGTCAGGACGGGGGATAGTATCACGGCCCGGCTAATGTTGATGACATGATTCCTTGTCCAGGAAACGCCGTATCCGAGCCACTATTCTCAGTTGACAAATTAAGTGCTGACAGATCTAGAATATCAGGAATTCATTGATACATGAGAATCCAAGTGTTACACCAAGATTTCGAACGTGTTGTGGGTTTAATGAGAGCATTATCAATTTAAGAGCAAGAGTGGGAACAAATTGAGTTGTGGATGAACCAACAGATGATAAATTCTGTCTTATCAGTTTAATTTAAGGTGATTTGCTGCCATCCAATTTCTTATATCCTTAATCCATTTTGAAGACGTCCATAGAACACGCAGGAACCCCCTGATGCTTTGGGGTCACATGAGGTATAGAATCTGGGTATCGTCGGCATATATGTGAAAAGAAAGTCCATGGTTACGAATGATCTTGCCAAGAGGATAAATGTAGGCTGTGAACTGAAGGGGGTCCCATTTATTGGAGCATTGTTGGGGTCACAACTAAGATCAACTCATCAGAGAACGTGTGTTCGATTGCACCACGGCCTTATGAGCGAGATTGTACTATAGGATCTGGACCAGTTATTTTTTAGCAGGGTAGACCAGATAGACCAAAAGTGGGTTATGAAGGCCGGTTTACTGAGGATTTCATGGTGAATAGTATCAAAGGCCCGATGGTCAAGTCAGCATGGCCATAAGAACAACTGTGTTACTATCAAGATCACAAAGACATATCGCTTTGTACTTTCAGTAAGGCAGGTCTCTGTACTGTGACCGTTCCGGTAGCCGATTGAACTTCTCATGAGCTCATGCTGAGACAGATGGTCATTAAATATAAAGCAACCAATGCATTCGGTTACTTGGCTAGGGAACTGGAATTTGAATTACGGGGCGATAATTTTTTTTAAAACATTAACATCAAGATTCTGTTTCTTTTCAAAAATAGGAGTGACAAATAGCGTCCTTAAAGCACTGGGATACCACCATCATTCAAAGAAGCATTAACAATGCGAGTAGTAGAGTAACTACTGGAGAAAAACAGGGATGTCTGCTTCAGATCAGTGGGCAAGGGGGTCCAGATCACAAGTCTGGTTGGAGAGTTACTCATAACCTGTTCAACCTCATAACAGATGCAGGAATGAAGCATTCCAACAAAGCTGTGGTTTTCATCATATATCGGAATGTTTTTAAAGTATCATTGCCAGTAGCAAAATCAGCACTAATTCTGTACTTTTGACTAAAGAACATAGCAAACTTATTGGCAAGGTCAATAGCAGATTCATGGACAAGCAAAGAATTACCACAGACCTATGTAGTAAATTTCACTGTACGGAAAGAGATCCTTGCTGGTAGCAGAAACTACGCTGGATTTGAAGAAGAATTAGTTTCGCATGAGTATAAGATAATTTACATGGCGAACCTGATTTTAAAATAGGTGGAAGGATATGCACACGAACCTGACTTGCGACACTTGCGCTCTAATCTCCTACGAAGACGCTTAGCATCTCTAATTAGTCATTTATACAGGGTGGTATCTACTTACGAGCAACATGTTTGTTCTTTTTTTTTTTTCCTTTTTTTGGAAACAGGAGCATACTTATCAAGCAGTTTAGTACATAGTTCTGTGCACTTTGAGACCAGGTCATTACATCATCAATAGCAGACAGGTTAGAAACCCTGTCAAGTTCAATGGCAAATAAAGATCATTGTCAAAACCACGAAAAATTGGTGATGTACGAGAAGATACTTGTAGGTGCATTTGTTTAATTAGTCAAGTTTACACCTGACAATGAGTGATCGGACAATGGAAGGCACTTGTACATCCCAGTTACCAATCAAATCCTCATTTCTCCTAGATATTATATGGTCTAATGCGTATTACAGAGGAATGAGTGGGTTTGTCCAAATGTTGCATGAAACCCTATGGATACAATGTTGAATTAGCAAATTGCTTAACATCAGACTTATCTGCTTGTTTACGGGATCTTTATATCATCACCAAATAGAATAATAAGTTTGTTTGCATGGTGACACTTCATCTAAGAGAGAATCAAAATCGTCATAGAAATTCACTGAGAGTAGGTTATTAACCTTAGATGGTGGAGGTCTGTGTACAAACCATTATGGGACTATAGCGCTTTAACTAAAGGTCGGAGCTAGGCAAATAGATATTTTTTCTAATCCTTATAAGGAGGCGAACGCGTTAGTGTACTGTACATTAAAACACATTGACTCGATTTAAATTTTTCCTGAGTAACATTTCCTACCTTAAGGAAGGGGAAGCAGTCCGAAAAAGCACCACATCATTTTCTGACTGTTTCGGGTCCTTTGAAGAAAAACAGCAAGAAAATCAACTTAGCACAAAATCCTTCGGGAACTGTTTCATGACTACGACCAACACTAATATACAACCCTTCCCCCACATGAACGAGGAAAGAGAATTATATGCGGGGGATGATTGTATTGATCTCCCCAATATCAAGCATAAAAAAATAGCTTTGTGCTACTCTCCAGAACAAAGTTACAAGCTGTATACCGGTGTGAAGCAGCAGATATAGTCCGGCGGGGACCGCAGTCGGGGGCTCCATAGACGATTAACGGACATAACGTGAAACTAATTAGTTAACGTGAAAACTGAATCGATTGCCTTTGTTCACCATTGTTCCCGGATATGAGTACGCCGGACAATAATACTTTAAACGGAACTCATTATGTATTCGAGAACAAAACAAGAATTAGATTGGTAATGAGTCCACCAGATTTCCCTGAGCTTGGAACCAATCAAATGAAAATATGTAAAGTAACTCTGATCATCATGAAAGACTGTTGCATAATATCATGAATATAAATTATCAGTGAGGTTTTGGAAGTAGTATGAATTTTATGGTGCGGGGGTAAGTGGGGTGCTAATAGAACTCAAACCCTTCCAATTTGCAGTTTTTAATGTTTTTATCTTGTTTATGGCAATTTAGAGGAAAGCATGAATACCTCATTGAAAACGAGGCTTAAGCTACATGCAATTATCGCAAAATGACAATTCATCAGCTAGTTACAACTATTGAGGGGCCTTCTCTGTTATCTGCCAGTACTTCCATCCTTTCTAAGTATAGTTAGTGCATTTTCAGATATTTTTAAAGGCAGGTTTTTTCGGATACATTCAAGAAATATTCCACCCAAGATTGTGGCCGCCCACAATGGAATTGAGTAGGGGTCAGCTGGAAAAATTTATATAATTATTTAATTGTTTTGAAATTACAGTCGGTCTTTCTTTCGTTTTGATAGCTGTATGCCCGGACGGGTGGACGCATTTTCGACTCTGAATGCTACAAACCGTTGGGAAGAAAGTGAATCGGAATGATGCAATAGACTGCATGTTGATACTGATCGGTGCGACTCTAGCGCTCAGTGAACATGCAGAGCAAATGTTGTATATCTAGCAGTATTTTAACATCCAAAGTAGAAATATCATTTAATATTTTTTGCTATATGATATGTTACAGGTTCCAACACTGATTTGATACCCCTAGCGGGACTAGCACTTGATTAATTCAGTTGGAGGAGGCCGGAGCCCCGCTTGTCCTCTTTTTGAACGAGCATGGGTAACGACCAAAATCCAGACACCCCGGCTTATACCACCTCTTTTACGTAACTGTAGTTTCAACACACGTATTTGGCGTATTATGCCGATGCAAAACAACAACAACAACACAAACACAAAAAAAGAAAGGTTAAAGACCAGTAACTCAGTCTTACACAGTGGTCTGGTGGAAAACTGGCAACATTGGCGATGTTACTGTCATATTTAAAACTCTAATGGTTTTCTTATGGACGATTACGAGAGCAGGCAAGTTGACACAAAGTTGCGGTTTTCTTTTAGACTTCCTTTCTCATAAATCTTCTAAACGTTCTCAGTAGGTGGTCACAAAACCGATCGAGTGCAATTTGAGAGAATTCGTATCCTCCTCAAAAAATGCTCTGTCGCTTTAAATGAGACGGAGTAATTGTCCTTCCAATTGGCTGTCCAAATGCCCATTTTATTTGAAAAACATACCAGTATCAATACCAACTTGAAAGGACCTGGCGGCCCAACCAACAACGCGGTAGTTTTTGACCACACACATGCTCCAGGCGCAGGTTCTCCCTCACTTCTAACATCAAAGGCAAGCTATTATTTGTTTCTGATCTTTTTTGGACTGAATTTTTCCCTCTAACTTAAAAAATGAAACTTTTAATATATTTAAAGGGCAGTCGGCGAGATTCGAACCCAAGCCACTGTATCATGAGTCATTATCAACTACACACCGGTGAGGATTGGTGTGCCAAGATTTTGTAATTCTAATCCTTTAAACATTTTACGGAATAAATCGCTCCTGCTATTGTGCTCAGCACTCTCAATATAATGAATAGCGCCGCTCTGGAATGGTTGCAGGAGCATGAGTGGTGGTCAAAATCTCACACTTTGTCAGGACCTGCAGGATAAGCAAGAGAAGCGCCCTCAGTGTTGACATTGCGTTTATCTGGTACCCCATTTTACAACTAAATGTGAAGTTGTCTGATCCGAACTTTGGAAAAAACCAAATGGAGTCATATTTGAAGAAAATGACACTTTTTAGATGATTTAGTGTGGCTTTCCATAGACTTATTATGCGATGTGTATTGATCTCCCAATATTCTTAAAGTATAATAGCTTGTCTTACTCTAACCAGCACAAAGTTACCTGTAATACCGGTGTGAAAGCATATTTCCGGGTGGATCCACAAGCCGGCTCCATATCGATACTAATAAAGCGTGAAACTATTGTTACGTGGAAAACTGAATCGATTGCCCTATTGTTCACCATTGTTCCCGGCTAATGAGTACGCCGGACCATAATTCTTTTACACCGGAACTCATATTGTATTCGAGAGAAACAAACAAGGATTAAGATTGTGTAATGTCCCAAAACAGATTTTCCCTGAGCTTTTGAACCATTCCATGACACTCTGTTACGAACTCTAATCATCTAATGAAGACCTGTTGCTAATATCATGAATATAAATGTCAAGTGAAGTTTTGAATAGTATGCCATTTTTTATGTTTGTGGGTAATTGGTTTGCTATTGAGACCAAACCCCCCTTCCAATTTGCAGTTTTTTTAATGTTTTTGTATCTTGTTATGGCAATTTTACAGGAAAGCATGAATACCTCATGAACCGGTCTTGTGTAACATACATATCGCAAAATGAAATTCCATCAGCCTAGTTACAACTATTTGAGGCGCTTCTCCTCTGCTATCCTGCAGTCTTACAATCACTTTCTTATAAGCTAGTGCTTTTCAGATATTTTAAAGCGAGGTTTGTCGGATACATCAAGAAATATTGCAAACCCAACAAGTATTTTGCCGCCCCCCAATGGAATTGAGTGGGGATCACGTCTGGAAATGTATATAATTTTTTAAATTGTTTAATTTATAGTCTGATTTTCTTTCTTTCGTTTTTTGCATAGCGGTATGCCCGGACGGGTGGACGCATTTTCGACTGAATTGCTACAAAGCCGTTGTGGATAGAGTGAATCGGAATGATGCAATAGATGCATGTGATACTGACGGTGCGACTCTAGCGATCATTGAAAATGCAGAGCAAAATGTTAGTATACTAGCAGTATTTTACCAGTGTTCACATTATAATATATTTTATGAGGGTCAAGATCCTTGGAGTAAATAGCCAATGCGTTTCACTTCTAAACACCATTTCACTCCTAGAAAGTGTAACATTTGTTAAGTTGAAGAGCGTACGTGTTACATTAATAAGCATAAAATATGAGACAAGATGTGTTGAAACCCGGGGAAAGGGATTAACAGTAATCTGCGGCATGTAAGTGCTTAAATGAATGCAGTTTCAATGGTTACAATATCTCAGTAGTAAAATATGATAATTAATGAGTAAACCTATTTTGGTCACATGTTATGCATTTTTTATAATTCTGGTAGGACTTTCTAACCACTTTGTTACCGACTGATGGATCAAATGGGCGATACTGGATAGGTCTGGATGACAATGGAAACAACGGCCTCTATGATTGGTTGGATGGCTCAACTGCACTTTATACGTGAGCAAAATTACTATTAGGTTTTGATTTGAAAGGGGCACGGGCTTTCTTATAACTGACGTCCCCAAACTCATTCCACAATTATTAGTGCTGCAGCACCAACCAGTTAAAGGCCGACTCAGAGATTTCCTGAGGAGGGCGCCCTCAATTTCCAAAAAAATCGCGTTTTTTGCATGCACATAATGCTTGTCCATATACTAATCACTGTGTGAAATTGCTAAGCTTAAAAAAAAAAAAAAAAAAAAAACCAAACTCATTCCACAATTATTAGTGCTGCAGCACCAACCAGTTAAGGAGAGGGGTACCGGGGCCGGAATAATAACATTTGTCATCATAGCTAAAATTGATCGTAGGGATGTGGACTTCATGAAAACAGGTGATGACAAAATTACAAGTGGTGGCAATTTGCATACGACGCCATTTTCCAAAGTGGAAGCCTTCTTAAAGGCAAAAACACCTAAGAAATAGTTTTGGTCTTAAAAATGTCTTTTCTTGGTAAAGGAGTTCAGTAAAAATATTCCCAAAACTATCAAATATTGCATGTGCCGATATTTTCCAAGATGGCTGACATCGTATTGACACCAACCTGACATCTTTTATAATATAGCCCAGGAAGATGACTTTGGTGTCAAATTAAAGATTTTCAGGGTCAAGGAGTTCAATAAACCATTTTCAAAACTGTAAGATGAATATAAAATTAATGGAAGTTTCTATACGCCACTATTTTCAAAGATGGTCGACATACAAAAGGCAAAATTTTATACCTCATACTATACAGCACCTAGAATGACGATTTTGTGACAAAGTCTATGTTTTTAGGTCAAGGGATTTCAACAGCACTGTTGTCAAAACTGTCAGGTGAGTTGTGAGTCATTTTGATTACAAATGCGACACCCAAAATTTGACACCTTGACCACTCATATGTCTTCATCCTAAACATTAATCGGGAAGTGCATGGGAATTTTGATGTTTTGCCTGTAGTACTTTAATAGCAACTTTATTTGTTTCTTTAGATATGTCAAGAGTAAAATGCCCGCAATTTAACACTTAAATGACCGTGGTCACGTGTACACCTGTTTGTCATTCAATATTTTGGTTTTCGTTCATAGGGACGCTTTAAAGCGCAGGTAGGAAGTCAAGGAGGCTTTGCTGAGGTTTTTGAGTTGGTATCAATTATGCCAGCATCTGGGTTAATATATTTTTATATCTTGGAAAACAGTGACATATGACCCCGAAAACACTTATTTTGCCACCTCATCGTCATAGGTTATCTATAAGAAAATATACGTTTTCTAGATTGAGAAATCTTGAAAATAGCCTTGTATATAAATTTGTCATGATGCCAGACAATGCTAGCAATTGTATATTGAACCTCTTTAATACCCAGACAATATACATTTTGACCTAATTCACTATAGGAGCGCTATTACCTTTAAATGGCGGCTATTTTGGAAATGTTGTTTTATGCTAATTGCCATCACGTTTTTTTGTCTCACGTAGTTTCGTGAACTACCAGACCCAATTATCGATTTAATCTATAGTGCAATGTTATATTCCCGCCTGGTTGGTAGAAACTCTAAGACCCTTTTTCACCTCTGCGCATCACTATAGGCTCCAGAACTCTCTTTTATGTTTTCTTCTTTATCTCTTTTACGTATAATCCATATACTGCGATTCACGCTTGTTGCGAAAAAACGAAGTTTATGGAACAACAAGTTGTATTTCATTCAATATTAATTGCGTACACCAACACTTTTTTTAGGCGTAGTTGTGGAACTCTTCAACAGTATCAATATCATTTACACCAATTTTCGCCTATTTTCCGTCTCATTATAGTTATATATGTAACTCACCACTGTCAGGTTTTATAACACTTTCGCCGTTTTGCTTATTTACTAATGTTCAACTTGTATAATTTTTTAATTAGGATATGACTTTATATTTTCCAGTGACTGCAACATCAAACTTAGATTTAGGTGGGAGTCAAGTTCTAGAATGACAACCACTGTGTGGCCATGACCAGAAAAAAGATAAAAAAAAAAAAAAAAAAAAAATAAAAAAAACATATGGATTTGAAAATGGTTTCTTCCGTGGTGGATGGTATGACATTCGGTGTAGGGGTGATTCGAACTTCTTCAGCTCGTATTTCTGCCAAATGGCAGGTAAGTAGTTTTTTAAACGATAATATGTGCGATTAAGTAATTCATAGCATTAAAATTGCACTTTTCCGTTCTCGGCCACTGTATTTTTCTGTACCGTAACTCAGCGAGTATAATGTGGTGCCCAGTGAGTATAATGTGATGTGCGTTATGCCGCTGCTTCTATAGTTTGTTCTTGCTTCTCCTACTCTAAAGTATGAAAAAATGATAAATGAATAAACGATTAACAGGATTCGAACCATAACTTTTCGATTGTAGTCGTACTTTTCCTTCGGTACGAGATTCTTGCGAACTAAAGCTCACAAGCAGCTGCCAGCTGCAAATCCGAATGAGAATTCTGAGAAAATAGCATTCATACTAGATTGAGATTGGGATTAGATCAGTCAGTTTCCTGTCCCCTCTTTTCAAGGTCATCATTTAGTTTAATCCCATGATACTTTCAGTCTCAGCGAGCGATTTTTGCTCGTGATCATGCTAACACTGATCTTCGATCAAAAATCCGTATTCGCAGGTCATCGCTCGGTGCGAGTGAAATTATACCACGGCTAATCGCTGAAAATGCATAAAAAAGTGAATTCTCGCGTAAATTCTAAATAAATCCAATTATTAAGGCAGGAAAGTTCTTGTATTCCTTTGGTCGAAATCTATGACAGCATAAACTTTTTTGAGTAAATTTTTTTTGCAAATTAGCAGGTGGACATGTGGTTTTTTACGTTTGGTGTGAAGGCCAATCTCATAATCAGCTGCGTTCGTCATATCCACGGCAATTTTTGGAGGAGCTTGACCATTTTTAAACCCTCGTGCGTAAAACTTTTGACTCCCTAAATTGAAATATTCCGTATGTCTTCCTAAGAACCGTTTCCTTCGGAGCTATTTCGTCAAAATGAGCGAAACGTTTGTCGAGACTCTTCAAAAAACGAGATGACCTTTTTTCCTGGAGAATTTTTCTTGAAAAATGGCGAAACGTTCTCGCGACTGTATCTTCAAAACAATAAGCACGTTCTCAGAACTGTAAAATGAGGCTTTCTATTTCACATATAAGCCTGTCACTATATATGGCCATTTTCGTTTAAATTCATGCACAGGTGTCCCTAAAAATATGAAAATGTCTGATATTTTTTGCACAGATGTAAAGCTTTCATCTGAAGGGTTAAGCGGAGAACTGTTTTTCTTTGGTACAAAAATTGTGAATTTCGAATTTCTATAGGAGCTATACACAAAGTCAGCTTATGTTTTCTATTGAAATATAAGCATATACAATAACGATCTATTGAGTGTGTAATCTATATTAAACACTACATTTTTCACAGAAAATATGATACTTTTAAATAATCGTTGTTGCACCTTTTTGAGAGGTTATAGAAAAATGTGGGATTCCTTCTAATACCAAATCTCACTTTTAATGGGCTGTCATCTTTAACACAAAAAGTTAGGACTGTTTGAAACACTTGGCCTTATGCAGTATTTTGTTGTTCTAAAAATGTGTCTATTAAGAGGCAAAACAAATTTTTAATAGCACCGGCCATAATGTTATTTATGCTAATTAGCATAAAACCGCCACGACCGATTTGTTTGTTTTTTTTCACCAAAATATTCGCAACTCATATTTAGGCAACAACAACTTATTTTCCTTGGACCAAAATCATTTAGCGTAAAACATGGTGCGCGAAAAATATATTCTTGGATCCACGAATGGTGCTGAAATTTTAAACCCATTTATACACAATGCGTACTTGGGTTGGTTGAGTCATTAACGTCATTTTACAAGAATTCTGGGATGTTCAATCGGTCCATTTTGTTGCTTTACTATCGATGTACTCGATATTTGTTGCTTAATCGTGTAATGTTTTTTGACCACGTTTGAAAACACTTCCAACATAATTTCTTAACATTAACTTCCCTGCTGATGAAATGGAATGCGCTGATGGTTCTAACGTTACAACCCTACGAATGATTCCTTGGGACTGCACTAACGACGTGATGATGGAGCCGACAAGCGCCTGATTTGCGGTTCCAGTAGTTCTTGTTCTGATTTATTGACAGGGGTTTGTCCGTGGTTACTTGAACAAGATACTAGTGATAGGATCATTCTAGGTTTCAATCTGGAGGAAGTTCAATAAAGTATTATCGGGTAGGCCGCTTTGACCAACATGCTGTAATTAGGCAAATACCGGTCAAATGAAGTATCGTTTCATGTGTACGAGGTCGGAAAAACTAAGCCCATTATTTTGCATTTTCCATTGCATTCTTGACCCGTTCTTGCAAACTAATAAGGGTAGACTGCCAATCAGAATGATATATCTTCAATATGGGCAGCAGAGGTAAAATATTATAGAGTTTCGTTCAACCCAAATTCCTCATAATGGTGTAATACACCTTGTACAGGACGTCCCAGAAAAAACTTAATCCTAATCCTATAAGGGTTAATTTGGCGAAACCTCTATGCGTATGCACTATAATATTTTTTTACTTAAAGGTCCCATGTTTGTGTCAAATCTACAAGGCGGGACCAAAAGCAATTCAATATTGTGTTGGTGATGACAATTGTGGTATCATTGATTTTTCAGAGAGTAATAGAACTCCAAGTACTGATGTGAATCTATCATGACACGGGCTGACTGAAAATCAGTGGTTTCACTAATGATGCAACTGGTAGTGTATTCTTCTTTTTCTCTGCCTGTGTTATTGAATGGAATTTCCCATAAAACATTTGCAGTAGTTTTATCATCTCATTTCTGGGACCATTTAAACAATTGTGTTCAATGATGCCTGCCTGGAGAAAATACATTATTAAGGCGTCCATTTTGAATTTACTGATTTCTATTTAAAGTACAATATAATTATGTCAAAGCACAGCTCGCCAAATTAACTCTTTGTTTCCGGATTAGTTTTTTTCCTCTGGACGCCCTTTTTTCTTCACCTTAGATCCTTAAATTTTTCCCTGCCTGGCATCTAAAAAGTGTCATGGCTTAGATAGTTTGATTTGAAAGATGTCTTTCCCGTGCTTTTTCCTCATTTATTAACCACATGTTTAATTATACCCCCCCCCCCATCGTTGATCGCTTAACAGCCGCCCAAAGATTAGTATTTTGCAATTTTTTTTGTTTTTCTTACAAATTAAATATTCAAAGTCTTTTTTTTTATTGGCATATTCAGACTCCTACCACCCCCGCATTGAAATGGATTTAAAACTTCAAAAAAGCCTCGTCTCGTTGTTGTTTTCTTATACGGCTTCCCCCATGACCTGCTAATTTTTGGAAAGCCATCTCAAATGCAACTGAATAATGTGTTATATGTGTTATAACTTATACAGAATTGCCCGCAACCAGCGTACAAAGAATTAAAATGGCTGCAACTCTAGAAGAATGACTAAAACACATATTCTTAGCATAATTTATTCTTTAAAAACGCGAGTATATTTAAAATGTGAGTGTTCAAGAACGTTCTGTAGAGCAGCTGTTATTTAGTTTTTTTAAGGGTTTGTGGTGAGCGTTTTAAAAATATTTGCTCCTCTATCTGTAAGTAGATTAGCACCGACTTTAAATTTGAGGCAATTTACCCCGCACTCATCATTTCAAATCGATTTGTTCACACTCAGATGACTATTATAGAGCATCTCGTGCTGGGCGTTTTGACGTATTGCGAGTATGATGAAAATACAAATTTTTTGGACACCATATGTTGAAAATTGGTCATTTGGTGATTTTTAGCTTGTACGTTGGTGTGATATTGTTGTATTTCCTCTGTGAGAGTTTAAATGTGAAACAAACATGCTCAAAGTTACCAATATTTCCATAGACCACTGTGTATAAGTGAGTTAGTGGTGTGTAACCAAAAATGATAGTAACTAATTGTCGTACATTGTCGACATTGCTTTGAGTCAATCAGATCAAACTACATTTTCTTTGTTCTATATTTACAGTGTGCTGGTTCTTAACTTCTTCAGTATACCTTTTAGGCGAAGTTCTCTTTATTAGTCTCTCTCTTTTATCATCGGATGTATTACATAGTGACGCATTTGGGTTCACAGTGTTCTTTGATGAAACGGCAATCATACCAAAATAAGGTGGACATGTCCAAATAAGGGTAGTTATACCTTATAAAATACTCTAGAAACACTCTTTTCGAGTCTTTAGAAACAATAGGTCATGTTCTACAAAATAAAGCGCATCGGTCATAACCGATTACTATTGACTAGTCACTCTAATCTTACATGACACACTACTGAATTCTACTATTCCCGAAGTTATACGATACTGTATGACAGTTATTTGTACCATTTGAAAATACCCAAATATGTGATACACCCAGCGATTATTGTTACTCCTACTATACGTTATAGTTATTCACCGAACAAAACAATAGGGAAATGTGTTGAAAATGCCGATAAACGTAACTCCATTAACTTTAAAGGCTGACTCAGAGATTTCCCGATGAGGGCGCACTCATTTTTCAAACAAATCGTGTTTTTTGCATATACATAATGCTTGTCTATATACTAATCACTGTGTGAAATAACTAAGCTCAAATCGAAGTCTTTCATAAAGAAAATCACAACTTTGTTATAAAATTCCGGATCCGAAAATTTTGGTATACACGGTATCTTATGGCACTGTTATACTGTGCATAAATGTTTTACTGCATGAAAAACGAAGAATCCGATTGATCTCTAACTTTTGAATTAAGCATTTTATGTAACTATCTGTAGTTCTAGAGGACTATTTTGAATTACTACACCAAAAAATTATATTTCGAATCTCTGAGTCAGCCTTTAATTTAAATGCACTATTTTATGATAAAGCCTTTTTTTTTGTTTTCAGATGTCATCCAGTTTGCTGATGAACAATACTTTGTGTTAGAAGGGCAGATGCTTAGTATTACAATTTGAGAATAGGCAGTATATTACCAGCCGGAAATGCAGGTATACAAATCAGGTCAATTCTAGCTTGAACGCGTAAGAAAGTTATTATTTTTTATCTTTGCGCTTTCTCAAACGATCTTTATCGATAATGGGTAATTAGTACGACTTGCTTTTGTGTACTAAAACTTTCATAGTCATGGACAGAATTAAGCGACCAATTGTACGTATATCAATGTTTGTCAATCAGCGCGGCGCGGAATGTGATTGGTTTGAGTGTGCAGCATGGGCGGGGCATGTTCGAACAAAATATGATTAAAAATGTCAAAAAAATCCCTATTTGAGCCGGGTTTTCGACTCATGGACACATTAATTCACGTAAGTAAACTTTCTGTTTTAATAAGCTTTAATTGTTTACAGATTATTCTTCACGGCTCAATTTTGTTCTGCGCCGTCAAATTACGTCAGACGCGCAATTGGCCGCCTTATTCTGTCCCTGACTACAGTCTAGTTTCACTTGATTCCATCAACGTTAAGCCCATGATATATACTTCCAGTCGCAGCGAGAGATTTCTGCGCGTGAGCATGCGTAACACTTGATCTTGGTGAAAATCCGGTATTGCGCACGCCAATCTCTCACTGCGACTGGAAATATATCATGGGCTTTAGACATTTGGGCATGTGACAAAGGTCATTGGACTTGTCCATTATTTCAAATAGGTATGAAGAAAGAGTTAAAATTTGAGAGATCATTTGGAAAAAGCTATATATGCTATTTCCAAACCTTCTGAGATAAGACCACCATCAACATTTGCGCATAATGCTGGCCTTTTCAACAGTCCAATCTTGAAATTATTATCAGAAGTAGCACATGCCGTCTCATTATTTTCTTTATAATTTATTAGTTATATGCTCCAATATCTCAATTTGGGAAAATGGATTTATCGATTGTTGCCCTTAAACTCCTCCATTGTAATCACTGATTTATACCCAACCATACAACAGAACTGACTTTAGGCAAATATTGATTTTGTTTAGCCCTCTATTACTCTTTGAATATCTTGATAAATGAGAACTATAGTCCAGACAGCAGTGGAATGTATTGCAGCGATTGCTAAACATTCCTGTCATAAACCCATTTGTTTCAATAAAATTGGGGTGAAACGACATTTATCATTTAGTAGACATGAAATGTGAATGCTGATTGGTTAATGTACCAATTAATATTTTCCCTTATTACCAGAGTAATGTTCAATACTCACTGGATATGAGCCCGTATTACGTAATGCTTACACCAAGTATCAAGTCCCTACTTTGCATGCATCAAAATCTATAGATGTAATGATCTTGCACTGCATCTGTGGAAGAGACTGTTTTTTGTCCAGCTCCCTCTGAAGAGCACAATCCAATATGGCCTTTTTGGTTCAACACATTTGTGTGACTGCTGCTGGCAATCCCAAAGAAATATTTCTACTTGATACATTTCCCTACATGAAGGTAGAACCCGAACTTAAGGAATCTTGTGACCCGAGGGAACGAAAGCGCTAAATGGTCCATACCTTAACTAAGACCAGTATTAGATGTGTCCATTAAGCATTCAAATATATTTATATTCATTTGATTGTTGCGCCAGTAATGTCGATATGCAAGGCAAGGTATATTTACTAAGTTTTATCAACCTTTTATATATATTGTTTTTCTTTTGCATTGTATATAGAAGTAACAATCGCTGCTGATGACCAGACACAAATTGACTTTGTTAGTAATGGAATGGTGGAATTTACGTTGGGAGATTCGGAGAAACGACTGGATGACTTCATAGCAGCGGCGACGGACAATGTGATTGAGAATGTGGTATGCTATACAATGACACTTACGTCGGGTACACTACCGGCCAACAGTGACACTTTGGGGGATCTTGATACAACAGAAGTCTGTGTTCTTGATGGAACAGGTACTATTTTGAGCTTCAAACACATTGGTTTAAAGAAAACACCAGCACACTTTCAGTAAAAATTAAAAAAATCCTTAAAATAGGTCACCCAGAGGGACCTAGATTCAAGTCGCAGTCACAGTTACATATAACTAGTAAATCGAGAAACTTTCATTGCTTAAAATAGCCAATAATAACATAAATAAAAAACGTCAGGACCAGTCTGAAGGGTTGTGATATGGGAATTTAACGTAACTCTGAGGTGTATTTCCTTGCTTATCAGTTGTGCAACATAAGGCATTGGAATAAAACCACAACAGAGTGTTTTATTACAAAATACCTGAGTTACACACAAAGAAACTGCTCAGGCTTATTCAATTTTTACCAGATGGGGTGGAATTTGCTGAGAGCCATACTTTGTGCACGAAGGACAGAAAACTCGGTGTTACAGTTCTTAGAAGAGGAAAAACACTAGCAGCTGGAAACGCAGGTAAAGTAGGAATAATCCCATCGAATATTGATTTGTGTGTTATTCCAATTTGAAAAGGCACGATTTTAGGTAATGACTAAATGGACTATAGTTGTATTGAAAGGATGAAAACCAAAAATCTTTCCCCCCCGGGGGGGGGGGCAATTGTATTCAAAGGTGGTATGATGCGTGAACAAGACAACGCGTAAAAGGGTATTTTTTTCCCAACAGGCGATGTACGCGCGTACATTGCTTAGGGTGTCAAAAACAGCAAAATGGTTGGGAAAACGGGATGTTTGTTTTCTAAACCTGGAAATTTGATGTACGGGTAATACTCAAATTAAGCAGATATCAAGATATTGTAAAGCAAGCAAGATAATAAGGTATATTAACGACACTATACATGGCTTATGTTTCGGTAGCAAAACTTACAAAAAAATGCTTCTTTATGTAGCCAAAATAAGACAAAAATACTTGTTTTAGGGTATATTTTTCGTCGGTGGAAATTACTTGTTAGGGTTGCATTTTGGATCTCCATGTTCACGCATCATATCCCCCTGTTGAAGACAAAGTGGCCCCCCCGGGATCTTTCCCCACGTAATAAAACACTGTATTTTTCATGGATATTGCATATAAGCCAGTCACTGTAGTTTTTTGCAAGCAAAGTACACTGCGGGAACAAAAAATATCCCCTAATCTACTAATTTTACTTTAATGTAGCTGTAACAATTGCGACAGATGACCCAGGGGACACATATTGAACTTTGTTAGCGACGGAGAGGTATAGATTTACTTGGGAATACAGAAGAAACGATGACAATTTTATGAAGGGAAGTCAGATGATGTGGTCGAGAGTGTTGAATGCTTATAACCATAACGCTTACCTTTGGCACACTACCCACAGCTAGCACCGATTGGGGCGATCTGATATGCAGAAGTCTGTGTTCTTGATGCCGGAAACAAGGTAATGTTTGTGTGCGAAATCACAATGTGGTGGAATTACGCAAAATTTCCAATGAAGCTCTGGGACAATTTAAGTACTTTAATTCGTTCACATCTATTTGTATGAGTCGAACAAGGAATCAGTTTTAATTTCATGGAACAAACTATTCATATAACGGTGGTTTTTTTCAGATGTGGTGGAATTTGCTGATGAGCAATACCTTGTGCTGGAAGGGCATCACTCGGTCTTACAGTTTAGAAGAGGAAGGACACTAGCAGCTGGAAAATCAGGTGAAGTACAAAAAATCCTTTGCATATAGCTCTTGTGTGGTATTCACCTTGAAAAAGCACGCTTTTAAGTTTAAGTCTACTGCTTTCTATAGATTGTGATTGAAAGGAAAAGGACCAAAAAAATCTTTCACAAATAAATAAACACTGATTTGCCATTGGTCATTTTGCATATAAACCAGGCGTGTAGTTGCAAGCCAAAGCACACGCGTTTGGATTCGACTCCAAACTCACTGTGTAAGTCCCAAAAGCTTGCTTTGCCAGGACATTGGTCTTAGTCGTTCGTGAACCTTCATTTGAGAATGAAGCGAAAAAATAACTCATAAAATCTTACTACTTTACTTTACATGTAGCGTAACAGTGCGACTGAGGACAGGCCCACAATTGACTTGGTTAGCGATGGAACGGTAGGAATTTAAGTTGGAGATACAGAGAAACGACTTGCAATTTTAGACAAGGGAAGACAGAGATGAGATCGAGAGTGTGATGTTACACCATAACCCTACCCTTGGCACATTACTACAGCTAGCACGCACTGGGAGCTCTTGACACTGCACAGAAGTCGTGTTCTTGCGCGGGAAAAGGTCAATGTTTATTTTTTTTGGAATCACAATGTACGCGGAATTACGTCAAAGTTCCAAGGAAACTCTACGATAGTTTATTACTTTCACGAATATTTGTATTAGTCGAGAAAGACAGTTTCATTTCCTGGAACAATATGCTCAATATTAACGGTTGTATTTTTCACAGATGTGGTGAATTGCTGATGAAGCAAACTTGTACATTAATGGAAGGTCACACTCGGTCTTACATTCTTAGAAGAGGAAAATCCTAGCAAGCTGGAACGCAGGTAAAGTAGGATAATCCCATCGAATATAGATTTTGTGTGTTATTCAAATTTGAAAAATGAGATTTTAGGAATGTGCTAACTGGGACCTAAGCTGTTATTGCAAAGGATGAAAACCCAAAAATCTTTACCAAAGTAATAAACACTGTATTTTCATTGGTCATATGGCATATAGCCAAAAACACTGTAGTGTGCAGCCAAAGTACACTGGTGACAAAAATATCTCCTTAAAATCTTACTATTTTAATTACATGTAGCTGTAACAATTGCGACGATGACCAGGCCACATCTTGACTTTGTTAGCGACGGAGCGGTAGAATTTACTTTGGGAGATACAGGAAACGAACTTGACAATTTTGTTTTATTAAGGGAGCAGCTGATGTGGTCGAGGGGGGAAAAGTGTTGAATGTTATCCAAACGCTTACCTTGGCACACTACCCATAGCTAGCACCGCAGGGAGATCTTGATACTGCAGAAGTCTGTGTTCTGACATGCCGGAAAAAGGTAATGTGTGTGGCGAAATCACAATGTGCGTGGAATTACGCCAAATTTCCAAGGAAGCTCTGGGACATTTATGTTACTTACTTCATTCGTTCACATATATTTGTATTAGTCTATACTCAACGAATCAGTTTTAATTTCATATACCAGACTATCAAAAACGTCGTTTTGTTTTTAAATGTGGTGGAATTTGCTGATAGCATACTTAGTGCTTTACGGGCATGCAACTCGGTCGTACCGTTCTAGAAGGGAAAGACCCTAACGCAGCTGGAAAAGCAGGTGACGTACAAAAAATCCTTTGAATATAGCCTCTGTTTGGTAAGTTCCACCGTGAAAAATGGCAGCTTTAGTTTAGGGGGGGGGGGGGGTATGGGGTCGAAGACAGTGAACTTTGAAATGATTTCTTCTAATTTTCCTAAATAGTGGTATATACATGTTATATACATATTGTACCCTGTCACAACAAAGTTTTGTAAATCCATGAAAAATTTTTCTCTGGTGCATGGGAATCCGCCCCGAAGGCCTCTTTAGTGGCTAAACACTAGAACGAATGTAACTAAGATAAGGAACCGTATACATATCATATGCCAGGGCGTACAGCGGTCAACCTCCTTATAATGGCTAATTGGTTTGGATACATTAACCAACCGTTACAAAGATCCATTCGTTTAGCTAGCGGAAAGCACGGCTAGATGCGCCTGTGCTCAATTAGCGAGTGTCAATATGCGTAGTCGTAAAAACGTGAGTCATATGGTCTTTGTTATCAGAAGCATAAACCAGTCTGGTCATTGGAAATTGACTGGTATAACAGTTTAAGTAACGTTGTATTCCTCTCTTTCGTTGTCTGTTATGTTTTTAGTTATACATAGGTTTGGCCGAGTGGATGCCCGGAATGGTTGAAGGCTTTAATGAATTTTTGTGGGATAATGTTGAAATCATGGCAAATATCACTAAATTAAAGCAAAGAATACCGAACTGCTCCTTTTGTAAGTTAATCAAACGATAACTATAGAAAACTGCCGTACGTTTCCTAATGTTGGTACACAAGTTTTCCTTATTATTATGGAGTTCTATGTTTACATATTTTTGTTTCTCATCTAGGCCCTCCGTTTACCCCTTTTTTTTTTTACTACGTTTATCCTTTTTTAAACTAACTATAACCTTAACTGTAATCCGTATTTTATATTAAATATTCTTTCTAACAAACACGTTTTTCTACATTTAAGATGTTTAAACACTAACAGTTTAAGTTTTGAGTTTTACCAAACAAACGTTACCCAACACATAACATGTTTACGGTTTTCTGCCACGATTGCCTATTATACATATTAACGGTATCGTTTGGGTTTTCACCCTTATTTTCTATTTACCCAATGATCCAATCTGCTGTATAGATCCGTGGGTTATTTTATAATAATATCCTGGGTTAGTATATTTTGGATATACGTACGTACATTGCTAGAAATATATGTAAACTTTACATTCACTTGTAGTAATTTACTTCACTGGTAGTAATGTTTTTGACAAGATTTTTTTTCATTTTCTTAGCGGTCATATGACCACTTTTGTCGATTTTTAAAACCTGAAAGTACACTGGACAAACATACAAATACACCTCATACTTGAAAATCGCAAGTTAATAACATGAAAAATATTAATGAAGTACACAAGAGAAAACGCTGTTTAAAAGTTTAAACAGTTTTTTTAAAAGTCCGGGTGAACTGAAACATGTTGTGGAAGTTCCCCGGTAAAACACTTGTTAACTTTTAAACCAACTTTTTAAACTTGTAAACAAGCGTTTTTCTCTGTGTATAATTTAATTGTATTAAAAAATCCGTAAATTACGGTAATTTAACTAACTGGCCTAATATACAGTAAAATCATGTGTACTAATATTTTGGTTGTTATTCTGTCATTGTTTTCTGCAAAGTATTATTGTGCCCTTTTTCAGTGCATATTTTATGCTGAAAACAGGCCTACTTGGAGTAATGCAATTTCACGCTCAAAGTTTTGGAAATTACGTGCTTTTAACCCAAAAAGAAACCAATCAGTCTTGTAAGTTTAATTTTAGGTCCATACACATCTCTACGGTCCATAATAACATCTCTTAACCATACAAAGTGTAAAAACAATCATCAACCGTTAATAGTCCTGCTTTCCTTACGCTCACCCCTTCGTAGCGGATCATATTCAGGGTATCAGACCATGTATGCGCGCGCGGTTGCCTCTTTCTACCGCGGCCCATCCTCTCAGCATGCTTCAATTCAAAGCATGGTTTACAAGCAGCTCGGCTGGCCGCATTCGAAGCGGTTGGTATACTAACAAAGTGTTGGGAGCATATTTTTATTATTTATTTATTATTTGGAATAACGGCTTTTTTTAACAGCGGCACCCACCTAACCGGTGGTGCATCCATACAAAATGAACAAAAGACAAATAACATACTGTAAAAAATTAAAAAAAGATGAATACAAGAGCCACTGCCTCCGGAGGAGCATTCTATTGACTGTTGTTTATTCATGATAAAACACGATACTTGAGGTGTGTTAGTTAATATGCTCAACAACTTTGCCGAACAACTCAGATCCGGGAGCAGTAAGGAGGCCGTCAGTACTTAATACAAATACAAAATACATGATGCAAAAACGAATCACAAGTAACAACAATGGAGAAAAATAATACTTCATAATTTGGCAAAGTGAAAAGAGGCTTTGCCGTACTTTCCATGCTCTTTTCAGATATGTTTAGCATTTGTATCAAACACATCATGGGGCGCAACCAATCAAGTTTGGAGAGAGTGAAGGAATTACTTGGGTGCAATCACCTCATCCGGAAACGTCTAGTTTGGTATTGTGTCCACTTGCAATGAAAAGATCCCAGACAAAGGGAAGACCATTTCGCATAATCGTTGTTCTAGGGTATAAAAAAATACGTCATCTCTACTATCACCAGTGGAACGACACTTAACATAAATGGAAACATCTTCAAACCTTCATCAT
>JAMKCH010023527.1:0-20350 GCA_023653785.1 Ophioderma brevispina
AGATCAATATTAAATGTTTCCTCCATCTGCACTGATGACTCAGTGTAGTTTTTACACACGCTGTTTACCAATTTTTTGATGTTCTGTTGATGATGTGGTTCCAGTCTCGCTGGATACTTCCACCACGTTGAGCCAGTGTAGCGTTCTGCTTTGTGTCCGATCTGCTTCACATTTCCACTGGTATTGCTTACACAAATTCTCTCATTTTTGTGTGTTTTGTCTGCATATTTGTCTTGCTTGATTATTTTTGTGCCTTGCTTTCATTTTTTAAGCTTATTTACTTCAGACCGAATGAATATAAAGAAGGGAATGAAATCGTTGTTGTAAATTGATAATTTCTTCTTCTTAGACCTTTGAATACAGTAAGTGCCACTTTTTTCTGGCAGCATCATTTTTGGGAAATGGAGCGTGTGTTGATGGCAAAAGTGTTCTTTGAAAAGGCACGACTTTTTGTGGCATAGCCACAAATGTTTCCTCTCTTTAAAAATTTTAAATTTTCTAAACACCCAGTTCTAAGTGAAGTGATGCAACAAAATGTCTCCGTTTGAGGGGAACTTCTTTTTTTTGGGAACCCTGTATCTGTCTATTGTGTTCTCCATTGAGTGCTGTATGCATCATTTTTTTCATGCACTGTACCCAAATGGCCTCGTCTACAAGTCACGGTTTATTCCGTTCATGTTGCTATGTAGCTAGGACACTCATGGGGGACACGCAGTTTTTTTACACCGTTTTTAAAATGTGAGCAGAATCTTATAGACAGCAAGGCGTCTAAAATCAGCATTCCGTGATAGGACAGTTCAATGATTTTTGAAAGCTTGCAATCATGATTATGCCGCTTAAAAGCAAAATAGTTTTGATCGTGTATGAATAAAAAACAGTAATTTTTTGTTTATAGAAAAAGAAAGAAAAACATCTACTGTTGGAAGCTTTTCCACAATTTGTATACCTCCACGTTAGATTATATTGTAAGGAATCAGTGACGTTTGGCAAAATATGACGCTCTTAATATTTAATTCAATACAATTCCACATTATACTGAATCAGAATCAATAGAGGCAACTAACTTGTGATAAAGAGGTCTTCGTTTTTAAAATAAAACTTATGTGGTTAATATATAGTTATGACGCTGATAAAATTCGAGTAATTGTCAATTACTGCCATTTTCTAAACCTAGATACTTGGATAATTACTTTTATGCTAGTGTGTAGTCTACGTTGACCGCTTTGTAAGTAATTTTACTGTCGCATATACCACTTCCGAGGTGAATACCGAAACAGGATTTTACATACTTGGTATCGTTATATGAATTGAATTAATATACGTTCTTGAGTTATACTCAAGAGCATAAAATCTCCCCTAGTCCGGTTAAAGCAATGCTGAACAGATTTGAAATTTGCTTTTTATTGTTAGGGCCATAATGGCATGAAAAAATTGTGACATAATGAAAAGGACGCCTACTGAATCACTTGCAAGAGTTTGAAAACAATTTGATGTTTACAATTCTGTAAAAAACAGTAAAACTGGAAGAGTTCCAGGGGGAGGTGGCAGTTTGTGGCCATTTCTGGAACAGAAAGCAAGGGTGACATCCTGACAGAATGATCGTGAGCTGATGACAACATGCTTTCAAGTTTGGTAAATGCTGGCAGTATTGTCAGCATCCTTGGTTCTAGAAATTGCCACAACTGCCACCTCCACCCTGGAACTCTTACCTGTTTTTTTTTTTTTACTGTTTTTTACAGAATGTAAATCCAAATTGTTTTCAAACTCGTGAAATGAAAGTGATTTCAGTAAGGGTCCTTTTCATTATGTAATTTTTTTTTCATGGCCATTATGCCCTTTAAGACATTATGCTGCTAAAGGTATGTTCATCGTAATTTGTTGCTGAGAAGGGTTAAAGCTTAAAAGTGTAAACACATGCATTTATCGAATAGAAATAGCTTATAGTCATGGCTGCATTCGAAGATCACTTACAAGTACTTTTAGATTGATCAAAACATAGGCCTGGTGCAACCTATTGCTTGTTGAGAGTTTCAAAACAGTAAAGCAAGTTACCGTCTATGTTGTTTCAGAATTGGTGACACATCATGCAGTAAATTGTTGAGTAGTATTATTTCGCCAATTTTGTGTCATTGCCATTTTTGTTTTTTTCTATCGTTCAGTGAATGACAAGAATACTCATACCTCGGCGACTTTGTGCACATTTTAATTTTAAAATAATCATATTAACAAAAAGCTAAAATTTGATATGTTCAGCCGACATGGACTCTTTGGTCGTGCAATTTGTAGATATGGACATTTTTCAGTGTTTAAACTGCTCTTTTCAGAACCCCTGGTTTTTGTTCAGCTCCTCTGAGCAATCTTTCGGCATGTGCATTCAGGGGCATGCCTTGGTGATAAGAAACCATATGAAATGCTGTTTGTAATATCCTACCAATGAGGGAAACAAGCCAGAGAAAATGTCCGGCTTCCTCTTTTGTAGACTTCTGTATCTTGTCCCGTCATATGTGAGGTTGGTCTCTTTTCAGAGCCATCATACTCCAAGTAACGGCCTTACTCCTAGTTAATTTCTCCATAAAAGTCAGATCTACTCCTGATATTCGTAATAATGCAGACTGATATTCAAAATAGAAAATTTCACGATAGAATGATATCAACTTAAGGAATAATTTGAATCACTTAACAAAATTGAAATAATTTCAAACCAGTACGCATTTTTCATAAAAAGTGAAGTGTGATTCCCCTTAGACCAGTGTGTTTGTGGAGGAATCATTAGGTGATGGATCAAAACTGAAAGCAAACGAACTGGAAAAATGGGGCATTTAAGCGCCCCCACATGAATATCAGAAAACCGGTCCCCCAGGCAAAATTCCTGCCTTGTTTATTTCAAATTTCACAGGTGATGCGAGCCAGGTGTATTTTGCCTCTGGACAACTACATTTTTAATCTTAACTACTTGAGGTGATGATAAGTATACAGAATTGCTTAGGATACAATGCCTCAACACTCTTTACAATACTACAAGTACAAAAACATATCTGGTCAGACAAACTTGAAGAGCTTTAATAATACGTGGTAGTGTCACCTAACACAATATATAAAACATAGTGTGCAATTAGAAAGTCTCCAAGAGACTGTCCCCGATGCCGAACAATGAATTACCTTTAGCAGACGGTTACAAGCAGTTACAAGTGCGGTCGAGCCCTCACCAAAGTTTTATTAGCACTTTTTTTTAAAACAATCTCGCAAATTCACTCACCGTAGGTAGTCACACATTCCGGTATTTCATGCCATTATATTTGATCAGAAAATTCAATTATACCTACTAAGAGTGTAAATCTGGGGGGGGGGTGGGGGGAAGGAAGAAATTATACCTTTTTGGAAAACTCGAACCCTACTGGAACAGCCATCTACATGCCTTAATGCAGTGGAAGAAACACATTTTAAGTACATAGATTATTCCATGTTATAAAGGTAATTAATGCCTTTGTCTTCATTGACGAAAGGAGAACCGGTTTTTTAAATATACAGGAAAATTCCTGTCTGCGATAATATGCAAGGTGCTTTTCACGTGACTCATACATATGGAGCAGCTTAAGACCCTCTTCACAAAAGTTTTGGGCTCAGCATGGGGTCAAAGGGCAGTAAGGGGGAACTTTTGCCGGTCAAAACTAAAAATATACAAATTTTTTTATCTCAACATATAAACATATTAGAGTGACATGACCTTCAGATATGCATTACGGTTACATGGTGTGTGCAAGGTATTTTTTATTTTGGAGGTCAAAGTCATTTAAGGTCATTTCCGGTTTTAAGCTAAATCCTTCAAGAATTTTTTTATCTCCAGAACTAAGCATGAATAAATGCTTTTATTTAAACTGGAACAATGCATTTGCCCGGTGTCTAGGAAGGTTTTTTCATATTTGGGGTCAAAGTCCTTAAGGGGGTGAAAGGTCCCATTTGCCAACAAATGCTAAACATACGACCAAATAATGCTTATAGCTCAGCCTATAGAAACAGATAAAGGCCGTTATTGCTGCAGTGATGTATCATTAATGGTAAAGAAGTCCATGATAGTCTGCGACCCCAAAGGTCACTGTTCAAGGTCAAAGGTCAAAATCTACAAACCAAGCTCCGATTGAGCTGAAATTTGTTAGGGATAATGCGGGGCTTCGTGGCATCAATAAATACATACAATTACAGTTGACCCCATCCGTGACGCAGGGGTCACATTATATGGGTGAAAAGGTCAATTCCCGGACATGCTTGGACTGTTGATTGAGTTGAAATTCAAAATTGACCTTGTAAAGCTGTGTAAGATGACCAATTATCTTTAATCTGACTTTCCAGAACACCTGCTGTTTTTTAAAGGGCAATAGATGTAAAACTATCATTAATATATAATTTCCATATTTCTTCAGTAATCCTTTTTTTTACCACTTCCTATGTCTACCTTTCCCTATCCAATTCATTTCTTTCGCTTATCCAAATACTATCGTCATGTGAGTTCTAGAATTATTAAATGCAATAGCTTACCATTTGTTATAAATGCCCATCAAACATCTTTTTTTCAGGCCTTTTTGACTGTGGCAGTCTGCTGATTTCCCGTAAGCAGTTTTAACGTTGTTCACCACGCTCTGTTTGGAGCTTTTATGCGTTTGCGAATATTGCAGAGTGTCCACAAAACGCGACACATAACAACCCCGAGCATGCCGCGCACAACCATGCAACCCACAAACGTCACGGAAATAGCATAGCAGATTTTCGAGTTCGGAAATGCGTTCTGGACTTTAACCAACTGACAGTCATCAATCGTGTGGCCTACGTCAAGATATGATGCATCTGAAAGATACACACCCTTATTATTCAAAGTTGTATAAAATATATGCTTTTCCCATGGCGGCGCCCAGTGGATGCACCTTTTTGCTGTTACCATTTCAAGAGCCACTGAATTCCGTCAGAGTTATTCAAATGGCATCACACAGATGTAATCACATGGCAGCTCTTGCACTTACATACCTTCTTGAACTCATACCACGACATGCTTCCTATAAATTGGCGGCATTCCCAACAACAAAACCATGCAGTACAACTATCATTGACCTATTTGCTCTGTTAGAGATTACTTTTTTAACTCTAGTAGCTTCATGGTGGTTTGTATGCATTATAGTCCAGAGCTACCTCTTCAGGAATCCACTAATTGAAGGTCCAGGTACAAATATTTAGTGGTAACATAATCCCCCTGACGCCGAAAATGCTGAATGGCCACGCCCTTTCGGGGGTCACGCCCCCTTTTTAAGAGAAGTACTACTGACTGTATCTACAGACGTTGGACCTAGAAGGTTGAGAGACCACTCAAACTCTGCGGAATGGCCACATTATGGGGGTCAGTATAACATTTTGATATCCAAAAGGTCAAAGGTTTTTTAAGATAATTGTCAAAACTGATTTCACCATATAGCGCACTGTTATTATGAATGAATTCATATGGATTTCATGCCAAAACAGGAAGGGATTTCACCATACCCGGGATTTTGCTCTACTCTCTCAGGGATAATGGTTAGGGTAACTAATGGTAGGTACGAACAGAAAATTCAGATTCTTTCCGTTCTCAAACGGCAGCCCGTAAAAATGTTGTGACCTTGAGCAAAATTGGGTAAAGAAGGGGAAAACCGTGCATTTTAAGTGTATAACAGGTATTTGCTCCACAACTCATCAGTTATAGCTAGTTATGACTTTGTAGCACAGACATATGACAATTTGGATTCAACTGGGATAATTAGCATTTAATGTTACTCCTTTCGTTTTAATTGGGAGGGGTCAAAAATGGACCCATCGTAAAGTGGAAATATACTATAGCAGAGTTAAATGATGCTGAAGGGTCTTTAATGATATAAGCATGCATGGGACATGGAAAACAAAGGCAAAAATATCAACAAATTTCATGCCCCAAAAAGTTGCATTTGAATTTATACACAAAGATTATCAAGCCACATTTTAATTAAAAAACAATTACGGTTCTCTACCAGTAGTCTGCGGCCTGTAGGGAGGGGGGGGGTAGAAATAAGAGATTTCCCGATTATGGTACGCATGAGGGAGGATTAATGTACGAGGGGTGGGGTCCTAGGGGCGGAGCTCTCGTAAGATCCTGGGTTTGCCATTTTAGAAGCTAAAATAGGGTTTCAGAGCACAAATTTTACTGTTTCATTCGTTGAGTCTGGCCATTACGAGTATATCGGTGCACACCTTTCTCTGATCTCCTGTGCCACATTCTCTTCTTCCCTATTTCCCTCTGTTTCGGTTGCCCGTTTCTATTATTCACTCTTTGCTCTTCTTTTCCTTCCCATTTTTAGCTCCTCTTCTTGATTTATTGTGTGTGGGGGAAGCTGCCCCTGCCCCTCCTACCATTGGTACAGGCCAATGGTTTTAGTGGGCGTAAAAAATGGTAATTTTAGCGACTTTTTCATTGAGCCACAAAAGGGGGCCCAACGTTTAGGGCGTATGAAATTTTTAGCCTGCTTTCATGGGACCGGCATGTAGTTAGTGAATTTAGATTATTTAAAGATCCTTCAGCAAGCCTTTTTACCCTTGCACCATTTTATTAATTAGGCCCTACAAAATGCAAAATACATGGTAGAAGTCGCTATTCCAACCACGCGGGTGACCGTCTAGTTGGCGTTATTTTAGTGACTTGTTCATGCATACCAGGAGGGATCTTCATTTTTGCCGTTTATGGTCAAAAGCATGCAGGTAGTGCTTTTAGATCATTTAAAGACCTTCAGCAGCATTTAACTTTCAGCTGAAGGGACTTTAACTTAACATTAAAACTTAAATCCAAAAAAATTGGAAAACAATATATTTTCACTTTACGATGGGCATTTTGACCCCCCACCAATGAAACGAAAGGAGCAGTAGTAACATTAAAATGCTGATTTAATCCCCATTGTTGAAATCCAAACACAATGGCAATTAGCTATGGCAATACAAAGTCATAACTGATTTGAGTTGTGGAGCAAATACACTGTTATAAAACAGGTCACTTACAAAAGCACGTTTTCACCTAATTATTACCCACTTTTGCTCAAAGTCACAAAATTTTGAGGGCAGCTGCCATTTGAGAACGGAAAGGAATATGAATTTTCTTTTTGCGACATACCCTTAGCTACCCCAACAAATTATCCATGAGGAGAGTTAGAGCAGAATCCAAGGTGTATGGTGAACGCCCTTCCTGTTTTTGGCATGAAAAACCTTATGACATTCATTCATAATTGTATAGTGCACAATATGGTGAAATCAGTTTTTGACAATTATCTAAAAACCTTTGGACTTTTGGATATTAAAAATGGTATTACTGACCCCCCATAATGAGTCCATTCCGAACATTTTTTGGAAGTGGTCTATCAAACCTTCTGGGTCCAACGGTTCTGTAGGTACAGTCAGTAGTACTTCGCTCCAAAGGGGCGTGACCCCCAAAAACGGCGGCGTGGCCATTTCAGCATATTCGTAGTCAGTGGGAATTTCGTTACCAACCAAATATTGTTCTGGAACTTTCAATTCGGGGATTCCAGAAGAGTTTAAGCTCTGGACATATTAATGCATACAAAACCACCATGAGCTACTGAGTATATAGCCATAGAACTATTTTCGCATTAGGGTAGTGACATATATATTAGGATGCAAAATCAACGGCTATGAGTGATGACCAGAATGATTTTAATGGGACAACTAATAGATCAGGGCAACCGCCTCTATGTAATACCTCTTTACGGCATTTATCTGTAGCCGGTATATTACATACACTAGACATGACATATAAGAATAAGCTTCTGTTGTTTGTTGGTTTTGCATAATAACTCGATTTGTTATGAAACCCTTCATGAAATATATGGTTACCTATCCAATTTTTATCACATTCAACTCAGCATTGTTATTTTAAGGTACTAATTCCCAATGTCTTGAATGGAATGTAGTGTAGGATGGTTTGGCTTCTGAGGGAAGAGTGGGTTAGTGACATACACGGAATATTTCTTACCAATTAGATACTTGTGTCTGTTGTATTGGTATTATACCAGGAAGGTAGCGTAATGGTATGTATAAGAAACTATTTATTAAAAACTCACATTGTGATTTAAGTACTCTATACGATGAAATTAAGTACCTGGTTCAAAAACTTTGCACTTTAGTGATCTGAAGATGAATTGATAATTTTTTCTATCTAAACTTACTTGTTTAATTAATAAGCTAAAGTTTGCCCTTCTTTGCCACCAAACAACACTACCCATGTCCACTTACTCTTTATGTCAGATAGTGCCAACGAAATGTCCCCTGAGAGGAAACATTTTTTGCGTGTACTTTTCAACATATTGAAAATATTTCCTTTCTATTTAGATATGTGAGGAATTTTTGTGCTGTATACGAAATAGTGCAATCATTATGTTTTATATAAATTAAGAACGAGAAACACGGTGTTTTACAAGCCCCCTAGACTCCGGATATGCGGCGGGCCTGTAAGGATTATGGAAAGAACAGAGAACCTCTTGTATCGTCCACTGAATGGTCAGAGAGTACCACCCAGAATAAACAGCGCCAGGTTAATGCGATAACATTCAAGGATTCAAAGAGGGACTAGCATTTGTAGGATAGCCCTTTCTAAAAACGTGTATAGCTTCATTTTTTCGGGTACGAAGGGTTCGGCCCTGACTTCATGTGTTGATATCAGCATTGGGATTTTTGACCAAGTTCCTAGATTTGTGGATTTCGAAAAACCCAAGCTGAATTTTTTCTTCGATTTTTGGAGTCTTGAATTAATCCAAGTTCCAATTATATTTCATATAAAATGTCGATGGCTTGTCTTCCTCCTAATTTTTTGTGATGACTTTTTTTGTAAGAATTAAAAAAATAGATTCACGCCGACCATCTTGGATTTTCAGACAAATTTTAATAAATGTGCTAGTTTTGTTGCATTTTGAAACAATGGACGAATTTTTTCTTCAAATTTTTCAGCACACCAAGCACTTATTGGAACAATTATCTTTCTTATAATACAAGTAAATGCTTGTCTTCGACTTAGTTATAATTTTTGAATAAATGATCGAGCAGTCTACGTAAACGAAACCCTGTGGGTAGTGTTAATCAAGGGGGTGAAAACCCTTTTTCAAAACCAGTCGTCCGTGCTGTGCGCAGACATTTTGAATATTGCCGGAATAATTATTCGTTTGGGTGATTGTATACCACATAATGTCAATCGATACAAACAATCCGCCAAAATATCAGTGGTTGGATGTTGGGTGCTATTGGGTGGTTAAAAGTTGTGTCCTACCCATGGCCACACAACGAATGAAATGAAACATCAGTCGTCTGATTTAAATAAACAGCCTCAATGATTACATCTTCACTAAGCGCGCATGCATTATGAGAAAAAAGAGTATCTGAGCACAATGATCCAGGTTACCTATTATTACACCTGGCCACCTCTAACCAGACATTAAGTTGTATCACTACCGATTAGTGTATGCAAGCGCACACACAGTATGTGGAAGAAGCGGAGGCCAGCCATGCTTTCTATTGTTGGTACTCTATGTGGTTCTTTGTGGTGGCAAAACATGCGAGACGTGTATTTCTAAAGATTACGTATAAACGTTTTGCCTCTCTATATATATAGAACCTCTTTGGTGCTAATGATGTGATTGTCTGGCAGATAACCTTGCAGGTGTTTCCAAGGATGAGCTTTGAACCATGACTTTTTGCTGCATAAAACAGGTAGAGTGGTAGTCCGATAATCATAATAAGCATTTCTGGGAGTAGAGTTGCTTTCATTCATGTTTCGCTGTCTGAAAAGCCTCTAAGTTCTTTTGTTACAAATGTCCATTATTGTAAAGCTCTAAAAATGATTACGATCGTTGTTTTTTTCGAATGCAACATTCTGACCACGTTCTGAAGAATAAAGGTTCCGTGACCTTTTTTGTAATTACAAAAAAAGCAAAGAGGATAAGTCATGAAAAGTTGGGAATTGGCGTATATGAAAAGCTTGGGGATCCAATCAAAAAATGGATTATCCAACCATTATGCAACCCGTTACCTTAAGGCTACATTATGCATGCGGGTACTACTGTACTCCTCATAATGTTAAGTGGCATTATGTCCAAAGAGAAATAACTTTCTGTTACATTGCATTCCACAAAACTACTTGGACAAATGCATTAAGCATTGCAGTAAGTAAGGCACTAGTAGCTACTCATAACTCTTAATGAAGAAGAAAGTATCCTTAACGCGCCGTTTCTCTATGTCCATCGTATTGGATGGTTGGGATATGCAACAAATTTATCAAACCGGACAACAAAATGTTAATAAGCTGGGAACTTATGATCCAGGGTTTCGTAAATCAAAACTAATACAAATGAAATAAATCGTGTAAAGGGCGGAATCGCATGTAGCCTTGGTAGGGTGGGTGTGTGGTGTCATATCTTCCTAAATATAAATGAAGGACCACTGAAATGTCCTACTGGATGGCAAGTTTTGCCATATATTCTTAAATATCCATGTAGGACCACTGAATGTCATTATTGATGGGAAGTTGGTGTCATAACAAGAAACTAAATGATGACGCAATTTTGGAATAAGGTAATAATTAGAAGACAATTCATAAAAAAAATGGCAATAGTTTCCATTTTTGTTACCATCTATTATTTTCTTCAGAATGAATTTTTTTTAATTTGATTGATGTTCAAATACTGAGACAAATTCGAGAGGTTTTGATTTTCAAGTACATCTGAATTGATTGCCGAAATCTATGGTCAGTATTTTAAATGTGGTTTGAGCGTACTGATCACAAAAAAATCTTAGCCAAAATCCAGATGCAGTTTTAAATTTTAAAATTATATTTTTCTCAGGATGTGAAAAAAGCATCCATTTGCAATTTCCTTTTGATTGAATAACGGAATAAATGTGAAAATATTACTTTTGTTTTTTTTTTTTTTTTTTTTTTTTTTTTTTTTTAAATTCAAAATTGAATTACTAAAATACATAATAGATGAAAAGGAATCAATGAGCCTGACCTTTTGACGACTAACAATCTACTTCGATATAAATAACGCGTGCATCGATGCTCATTTAGGTCAAAAAAGAAGAGAATTCCACTACTCAATAATTTGGCTTGAAAGTCTTATTGGAACGCAAAATTTATGAGTTAGTCAAAGTAAAGGAATTTGGTATTTTAGAAAGAATCAGAAACAGAAAATTTAGCGAAAAAATCTACATGGTGAGTGAAAAACTGAACCCTGGTTGTGTCCACCAGGGTGGGCAAGAGTGACTTGGAAGCAAAGTACAGATAGAAATAAGAGTAAAGAAAATAAAAAAAGAATTTTGCCCCCATTGCCTTTATTTGTCTGACAAAATAATTTACATCGGTTAGATATAGACCGATCCAGGTGTCTTCATTTTGTCCTAATTTGACTGGCCTATGTGACCCATCCGAACCAAACGCTTTGTAAGGGTTCAGTGAACACAAAATTTTCTCTAAGATGTTGCGATAACTAAAGGATTTCTATAAGACTTCTATAGGTTCAAAGGTAGGGAAAATCTGAGTTTCCTACGGGTGAATACTGAACAGAATAGAGGGTTTAAGTCCTGGGCCCTGTCTTTGGTACGGCAAAGCACATTTCAGGAACTTGCCGACCATAACTCTAGTGCTTCACTTTAGATATAGGCATTGGAAAGGAGGGCAGTGGCATTTGCATTGAGAAAACGAGTTCCTTCAGCCTGTTTGGGGATACCAATTAATACAGGCATTTCATATCTAAATTCCCACGTAAATTTCAACTCACTAAAACGTACCTTGTATGAGTAAACTTACGCCTTACAAAGGCCTTAATCCCAACTACTTTAATGGTGAATGAATACGATTCGCGGTTTGGGAAAATTTATTCAAGCTAAGATACAAAACGCATTAAAATTTGTGCGTGTTTGAAGCCACTTGTAAAGGGTGGGATAATAGTTCCAATTTTCATAAAACAACGAGAATCATGCGAATGTTATTCACTGTTAGCAGATCTAAGAGCTACACCGGCGGAAAATGGGATTGTGGCAGGGATTTTGACCCATTCTGTTGAATACAACATTATACCAACCATTAAACAGCAAGGTGCAAAACTTTTCTCATCTGACCTATAAAACTTCCCTTTCATATGTAAAATATTTTAAAAGTTAATCTAGATATTTTTTCAGCTATTAAGGCTTGTAAAATATCACAATTCCCTCGCATTTTGGGATTTTGGGTCCATTATACTTCACCATTTACTTGCGTATACATACATAATTTTGTGAATCCCAGGCAACATAAGATCTGATGTATTTACATTTGAAAAAAAAAAAAAAAAAAAAAAAGATGTTACAGCGATAACAGTTAACACCAACATTTGGTGTTAATTAACACCAAAGAGTGTGGTCCTCCTGGGACACCAGGAGGGTGTTAAATTAACACCAGTGACGTCAATTTAACACCAAGAGGGTGTTAATTAACCAGTTGTGTCAATTTAACACCAGGAGGGTGTTAAAATACATAATTAACACCGACATGTGGTGTAAGATTAACACCAAGAAGTGTTATGTCATATTGTAACACCAAAATTAGTGTCAATATAACACCAATTTGGTGTAAGTTTAACACCAATTTGGTGTAAGTTTAACACCAATAGGTGTGGTCCTCTCCAAACACAGGCTTGGTGTTAAAATCAACACCCTCGGTGTTAAATTTAACACCGATGTTTTTGCAGTGCAACCATTAAACAGCAAGGTGCAAAACTTTTCTCATCTGACCTATAAAACTTCCCTTTCATATGTAAAATATTTTAAAAGTTAATCTAGAATATTTTTCAGCTATTAAGGCTTGTAAAATATCACAATTCCCTCGCATTTTGGGATTTTGGGTCCATTATACTTCACCATTTACTTGCGTATACATACATAATTTTGTGAATCCCAGGCAACATAAGATCTGATGTATTTACATTTGAACAAAATTCACCGTCTGGGTTTAGGAAACTAAGGTAATGTATGGAAATGAGTTTTAGTGGAGCCTATTAATTGACGCTTCCAACGGAAAACTTTGACATTTTCAACCAAAATATCTGGCTGCACCTTTAAGAAATTGTTCATGATTTTCATTGCCATTACGATTGCACAAATGTAAACTTTTATTGATTGAAAATTTATAAACATGGGCAGAATTTAATTCTCGACATGATTGTAGTATCAATTCGTTTCTATACGGGATTTAATGGCCTTCAAAATGCCTCCTCATCATTGATTAAATATTAACATGTTTCAATCGTCACGCCTGTGTAGTTTTAACTTCGTTTGGCAAATAAAGCTAAAAAGTTCCCATGCAGAACAGCGCGGGCGCGTGTACGCAGCTTTTCTGAGAGACGAATTCTAATACATATAATTGAAGGCTCTTAGTAATCTGGGTCTTTGAACAGCTCTTAAACCGTGTCAATGTGATTACTAGATCTAGCTACGTAAAAATCCACCAAGTTCTATAAAAAAAGAGAGTAACAGAAACTAAGGATAGTAAATGTAAACGAGCACCAAGGATACTCAAGTACGTCTGCCCAATTGGCAAACTTGGTCCAATTTCTTCTCTTCCAGTGGGTGAGGAACCATCTGCATATTTAGTAAAGGTAATCATCCTTCAGTAAATTCGACTGCTCTGTTCTTGTTTAGGTTATTAGGGCAGTTAAGTTTGGATTAGGGTACAAATATTACTGCTATCGGACATGGTTGGAAAAAAATATAGGCCTAGGTGATCTCAAAGCCATACTATGCCTCGAGGCATAAGCAAAAAGGTAACAGTATGGTTTGGAGATACCTGTGTTATAGTTTAACCATGCCCCGAAAAGAAAGCAGCCAAATTTGTGTAATGTACCGAATATAGATTCTTTCATCTGATTGGTTAAACGAACATTCTAAGCCAGATCTGGATGTATGTAGGTTATGAGTTCTCCAGGCCAGGTCAAAATTAGCAAATTTTTTATCTCATGATCTATGATATTAACATTCTTTGTAAAGTGACGCTGGAGCCCAAAACGGATTGCCATCATCGACTTCTTACTATACAAAGAAGCCATTTTGTCTGTAGACAAGGCGTAACAATTTTCTAGCATTTCATCAAGCTCTGAATTCGGCAACTTTTCCCACGGCTTGCAGACTGATCGATCTTCACCGCCGCCAAATAATCCTCGATTATTCCACGACGTATTTACCTACCGGTTGGTGTTAGCGCTATAGCTGCATCTACGATTCTTTCAGACAGATACAAGCTCAAAACATGGCTGCTGATGCTGTGGATTTAGCCATTCATGCCCTTTCCATTATACCGGACTTCCAGCGAAGTGAGCCCGGCAGAGTGTGCACCGGAAGTGATATTCATCTCTTGTACCAAACTTCCAAATGTACACTCGTAATAAGGAGGTATGTCTCGGTCTAGCTAATGAACTATTCTAGCTAAGGTCCAGGGCGTAGTTCATTTGGTTCACTTTGAAATTAAGTGTATTATGGGGCGCAGGGTTCCTGCTTTGGTTTTTAACTTGAAATCCACTGGACCCCATAATCTCCAACTGTTAAGCATTAAGAACTTCTGATCCCATTCGACTATTGAAGTCCACGATCCACCCTAAGAAATGGTTTGTACTAAATCAGTCTCCGGTCGAATGCTTATCAGTCCAGTACTCGATGATTTATGAAACATGTAAATTGTTAAAGTTTTTTGTTATGTATTTGGCTCGTTGTTCTGTAAGAGTGCCACAAAAATGCAAGATATAGAACATTGTATATTCCCATGCTGCAAGCTCATTTGCCATATGAGTCCAAAGTGCAAAATGTCACGATTCATTTAAAAACATTTATTTAAACTTAAACTGCATATAAGGGGTGGGTTTCTAGGGACCATTTTTGTTTTTCAGCCGGCTGATTTTTTAACGCTGCAATATAGTTTGGTTCTGTAGGTGTGTATGTTTTTGGTATTGTCTAACTTTTAGTTGCGCTTGAATTGGTGCAAAAACCAAATTCACCAACCCATTCCGCGTCGTTTTTGCGTTAATTAGCATGGGTCCCTAGGAGCCCCCCCCTATGCACTAACGGAAGTGCCCATGACAAAAATGAAAAATTTATTAGAGTTACTGTGTTTGATTTTCAAATAAATACCACCTAGTGACATAAGAAAGTAAATAAATTAATTAAAAAATCTTGCAAGTATAGTAAGCCATGGAGCATAATATTGTATATAAATCACGTAGCGGTTTACTGTAGGAACCTATGGTAAAATGATTACAAGAACTAAGAAAAAAATATAAAAAGGCATGAGACATTATGTTGTGCCTAATATGTTAAATATAGTCATTCTTCACCAATTAAAGCAATCAGCACAAGGGTAGGTGAAGCAATGCCGTAGAAAATGCAGAAGAAAAACAATTTTGTTTTTTCGACATTTGACGCAAATTAAAATCAATGTGTTTGCCCCCTAATTTTCTTACTGAAAAAACTTTATTCAGTTTTTATTTCTTATTGTTGATGTCTTTGAAGATTCTTAACATTGGGGGATGGGGGGGATTTCATCTAAAAAATCCTTTCGGGAAAGTGGTTCTATGGGGGGGGGGTCCTAGGACCCCCCCACCCCCCCCGTTATGCACTAACGGAATTGCCCCAAAAAACCTTAGGCGTAAGTGTTATAGCATTATTAATATCACCCGCTATATTGGTGTTCATTTCTAGATATTTCAATTTTGCATATATGAATGGAGATTAATTAGCTCCTTTGCATTTTTATACTATGGTTTCAAATATCAAGTTGAAAAACCCAAACCTACCAATATTTATTGTTAGAATATATTTTTTCAAAACTCCAAAAAAGTCCCAACAAATTAACACGGCGAATGTACACAATAATAATAGGTGCCATGTAAATAAAAAAAAAGCATCCGTAGCACGCCGGGTACTCGTTTCTGTTTTGATAAATCCATTACACAAGACTTGGAAAAGTTCTATGCTTGTAACAGAGAGAAAATGGTCGGCTTGAATTGTCCAAGTCGGACCTTCCATAAATCTAGCTGCGCCCAGACGTGTAGTTATTAACGGTATTAACTATATATGTCCGATGGAATTTAAAAAAATCCGCTAATCTCCCTCACGCCTATTGCATCCTATTGTAATCATCTCCAGATGCGGTCGGACATAAGACACTTATTACCGGTCCTAAATTGGTCGGTTTTAGTGTCGGATATAAATTTGCAGTGTGAACACGCATCGGGTTTAACTTTATCGGACCTAACTAGGCTTAAATCCGACGATATAACGCCGAAGAAGAGCAGGGTTAAGTCCGGTCATAAAGTTATGACCGGTGTGAAAGTAATCATAGTCCGGCAGGTATCATAGTCCGGGCTCCATAGACGACAACGGAATAAAGCGTGAAACTAATGTTGCGTGAAGAGTCAACTGAATCGATTGCCCCATTGTTCACCATTGTTCCCGGACTGTGAGCCCGAAGGACCATATCTCAGGCACCCTTGCAAAAAATGGGGAGAAATTTTGAAGGCAAGGGAGAAAAAACGGGGCAAGGAAAAGAGAGGAAGGAGTAAAGAGAAGAGGAGAGCCAGGGAGAAGCCGGTGTTTTGATGTTATGATTTACAGCATGCAGAGGCTGACACCGTCTCATTTTGCGACTCAAATAAATGAGTCAGCCGGCGAGCGAAGCGAGTACATTAAACGTTTCCCAAATCCTACATCATTGTTTCCAAAAATCACTGATTCGGGAGAAAATTAATCTTTGCCCGTCCACTGCAAGGGAGAAATTGTCAGGTCCTTGCCCACACTTGACTAGAGGTCTTGTTACGCGTTTACGCCCCTGATGGAAAGCCAGCTCAGCATTCTGCATGTTTCGAATGTACAACCAAAACAGACTTCTTACCTCGTCCTCTTAGCATCAAGGTGAAGACTTAATTTTCAATGTTAACAAAATATCAAAATTAAAAAACATTTAATTTTCAATTTTTGTGAAATACTTTAATGTATATCCCTAATATCACAATTACTTGGACCATGGTTGAAAAAAGTTACAAGGGTGGAGACCTTTAGGGTCAGGCCATTTTGTACGGAGGTTGTTAAAAAACAACATCACAGACCCTCATGTGAGTGCAACAAAGTCGCTATATACATTTTCTGATTTTACAGGAGAAGCATTTTTGCGTTTCATTCTTTTGTGTCTTTTCCAAATTGAAAAGAATTCTTACACACGATAAAAATGTATTTTAAAATATTCATAAGTATTTCACTTCCCACTTAAGTCAACTAATGCTAAACTAAAAATTGCGTAACTACACACATGAGTTCCCGTGTCGTGCAACAAAGTCGTATTACCAGTTAACAACTTTGTTGGCCATAAAGGGAAATTCAATTTGTGAGTGCAACAAAGTCGTATCTGCACTAATTGGGCCTAATTAGCCTAATAACTCTGCAATAAAATTGAGCCTTCTACTTGAAATATATGTTAAATTATGGTAATTAAGTTCGTATCTACCAGTACGACTTTTGTTGCACTCAACAGAAATTCAATTTTGAAGTGCAACCAAGTCGTATCTCCACCTAAATAGGCCTCTTTAGCTTAATAACTCTGCAATAAATGAGAATGTCACCTGAAAATGTATATCAAAATTAGGCGTAATGATCTACTTTTTTCATATTATATAAAATAACTTCAATTTCGCCAAAAAGTTCAGTACGACTTTGTTGCCACTCACATTGACGAGACGGACTTTTTTCACTATTAATAAAGTATTATTTTTTTTACTCAAACTTTCTAAGGTTTGGTTAATATTATAGCTTAAAAAATTATCTAAGGAATCAAAATATTAGAAAATAGTTCTACAGAAATAGTTCTGTCACACGGTTGTTATCATTTGAGGCAAAGTTGCCCAATACGTGATGACAAAAAGAATGTACAAAGTGGTTTGATTTCCTTAGCAGGTCGAAATTAGAAAAAAAAAACCACGGTGGGCTATCTCACTTTATATTGAACTGCACTATGTGTGATGAAAGTTTAAACTTAAATCAATTAAATATATCTTCCACCAAAATTGAAATTGAAAATCCTGACAGACGGGACCACTTTTTCATCACGACGCGACATGCATTACTTTTGTACTGGTTGTTGCAGAAAGTACCATTTTTCACCAAAATGAATCGATTTTGCCATTATTACCATTTAAACCCCTCGTCTACCGAAGGGGGGGGGGTGGTTACCTCCCCCTCAGGTTTTTTTACCGGCTTGCTAAACGCCTTTTTGGTGCCAAAATTTTAATGTAATGTCAACTGACATGTTGCGCTCATTTTCATCCAAAAACAAACATTCATCGGGGTATAGGTAAGATACGGGTGATCCAAAGTGATGGAGAGGGGGGTGGCAACCACTTCGGAAGAGAAGTACTAACCTGGCCTAACACAACACAGGGAACATCACAGACACTTACAAGACAGACCTGCGCTGGCCTATACTAGTCATGATATGGAATACTTGAGGAATTTATGTTATTGAAGACATGGTGGTGTAGAGATGGATTTCACTGGCGAGCAGTTACTAACAGGGAGACCACAGGACGGTTCTCTACTTCTCCCTCATGTATTGAAAACATAATTAGTAATAGCCACGTTAAGAATAACGTTAAAATTAATTATTCCGAAATGTGCTAAATCCCAGTTCGAAATTTTGAACTTGCAGTTATAGGGGCAAATTGTATTTAAATATGAAAAGACCATAAATCATTATAGCATTCAACCAAATCTCCTTCCTACGTTATTAAATATACACAAAAATATCACAAAAGCAGCGATGGAGTTAAAGTGGTTGTTCCGATTTATGTGTATGTGTTCTCTACTTGTATGAGAGACTGGCACTTGCTCATACACCACATCAAGTAACCGTGGGAAACAAACTTGCGGTTGATGGTAGGACGCAATAATGCATGTTGCAAAGCCCTATTCAATACTGTGTAATAAAGTGTTAACCACTAAAAACGGCGGTTTTTTGTTTATATCTTAGGTTGAAATGGATTCGAGTGGCTCAAATTTCAGGATGACAATGGGAGCAAATACCGGCCTTCATATGATATCAAAATCGAACTACTTCCGGTTAATTCGGGGGGTCCCAAAGACGATACGAACACACCCTTTAACGCCTTTTGATTAAAATCTTCATTTTCAGAGTATAATAAGCCAAAAAAACTGACTAGTATTCTGATCTGGCGGGATTAATCACTCAGGTCTAAAGCCACAAAAGGTTATTTGGCAACTCAACGGTGAATATTTCACAGAATTCCAGACATTTCGATAGCCCATTTCCTTCAAGCTTACAAGCATTTATTTGCGTGAGCATAATTTCCCTTATGCCACACTGCTAAACACGGCGCAGTTCACACCTTTCATTCACCAATGTATCTAAATATGCTGAAATGGGTTCTAGTGGATAGTTGATTGATCAAGCGTAACAAGTGCTGCTTTACAAATGATCTGAGATTAATAATGATGGATAGAGGGGAAAAATCAGAACAGTAGTGGGATTTGGGGCCTTCTAGCAGAATTTCTCTTCCAACCTGTACTTTTGACATATTTGTGAACCCCTCCAGAGAAGATTGTACAGCAATTGCCCTACAGTCCCCCTCTGACCCAATTCCGGAGGGATTGGGTACAGGAATTGCACCTATATTGCCACTAGTTGACATGGTGGGACAGATTTTGTGTTGCGACTGAAATTTTGGCAAAAAAAAATTGACTTATACATTTTGCCATATCAGAAATCAAAATGGCAGCAAAATATCCGTCAGATGGAATTTGAATCTCGCTTGCAAAAGCAACGCAGGTTCAAAATGTCGATGTTCTCGAAGAAGGAAAAATTTACGTCCTTCATTAAATTCAAGTTCACCGAAACCAAATTCGGTGAGGGCTCCATCGTAAATTTGGTGAGCGAAGAACCCCAAAATAAGTTCAAGGTTTTCGCCCAAGCCTCCTCACCGAGCGTTTACAACGTGAAGAAATCAGATCTGCCCGTGTTCATCAGATCAAACGGCACGAAAAAATGCAAGGGCTCAAAAACTAATTTTACACGATTTTGATTGGTTTTGAATGAGTCCGAGAGTCTGGCTCCGAGAGTCTCAATTAAACAGGTAGGCACGTGCCGGGTTTGAAGGTTATGTTGCAGGTGTTTGTTATACCTAAAAGGCTTGGTATTAGTCAGACTTGGGGTTAGGTATCAGGTGTGTTTATATTACGAATGCATAGTGTGTGTGGAAAAAACTCGACTGAATCCAACATG
>JAMKCH010023528.1:0-42868 GCA_023653785.1 Ophioderma brevispina
GATCAGCGGCCATTTGTGAAAGCGCTTAGAGGCCAATAGCATAAGGCGCTATATAAATCTCTGCTATTATTATTATTATTATTAAAGACAGGTATATAGATTGGTAACCAAATTCACAGGGAATTGAACCCCCGGTCGAAATGGTATTTCCACAGCAATTACGTTTCATTATGATAAATCAAAATGAGTCGTTTGTCGCTAATATTGATTTGAATTATATACTTTTATATAGCAATAATTTCTTTGCATTTCATTGTTTCGAGTAACTTTGCAATAATCATTTTTTTAGAAATCTCACGTCCAATTCCAATTGTGGTATTCGCAAAATAAAGCTCAACACATGACACATTAAATATTATTGAAAACTGAATTTTGAGTTTACCCGACACATGCTTGCTCGCATCACATATTTTTTATTGCTTGCCGCTGCATTATGGTTCGCATTATTTATCAATGATGTAGCACACGAGTTTTGGCGGTTTATGATGCGCCATGGAGATTACATAACTGACGTAAGATAAGTAGCATCTTGAGAATTGATCGTCGATATTCATTCCTCACCTGGAAGTTCACAATGGAATCATTATTTTATACTATCTGTAACTACTCTATATAATGTGCCTCATTCCATTAACTGAATAAAGCACATTATATGCTATGGGTAAATGAAATTTTGCCGAATGTTTTAAGGAATAACCTGTATTAAGAATAACAATTTATGCTATCACATAATAATATTCCTCACATTTGGAGATGTTTCATGAAAAAAACAAACATACAAATTATATTAAAAACATCTGACCATTTTAACGGTATTTTAAGCGCTAATTAAATCGCGCTAGTGTATAACGTGTTTGACCAGATAATCAGTTTTTGATTTTTTTTTTAATATTCTCGTGTTATCTATCGGCGTTACCTCATTGAGTTAAGTTTTAAATCAAGGGGACCCATTGCCAAATTTAAAGACACTATCAGTGATTTGCTAAATCAGCAAATCGAAAAAATCATCAAAAATCAGATTTTTGCATGTATGTATAAGTTACAGGTATCCTAACCTACCCTGCAAATGATACGACAGAAGAAGCAACATAATAAGGACAGGATCGGAGTTTTTAGTCATTAGTGTCGAACGGACACGTCTACACACGTATTGAATGGAGAATCGTATCTGGAACACTGCCGTGTTATTCCTTTTCTGGTAATTCTACAGCTGGAAAAGGTAACTTATGAGAATCTACAGACTTATCCTTCCACTTTGAAGCTATGCCTGCAAATTTCAAATATTTTTTTCAAATCATGATAGTGTCTTTATTAAATACATTTTTTTTAAATTATACATTTTCAATTTAAAATAAAATTATACCAGATTTTGGAAGTAGCACCTGAAACACAAAACACTTGTATATATTCCAGTACATCTTTGGATTTGTCCAATTCATGCCAATTCATCGCAAATGTAATGGTTGATCTTTATCATTGCCTTGAACATGTTCACGCGCTGCAACAATTTGCTAGATTGTCTTTGCCTGCATGACATATTTTGGTGCATTTGTCACCAAATCCTTAAAATTCAATCTAACCGACACTTAAAGGCACCATATGCGAACAATAAATCACGATTTCTATTTATTTAGAGACAGTTCAAACATAGCACGTTTCTTTATAACCTTTATCGATAAGTTACTGGTTCACATCAATGGACGGATCAAATCTTACGAATGGCATTCGAACTTCAAACCCAATAGCATGCCAGGCCATGCAAAAATGTTAGCCTCAGTCCCCGCCACGTAAAAGCAACGACCTCTCAGAATGAATGCAATCGTCGAAATATTTGAATGAAGTGACACGGAATAAAAAGAAAATCGCACTGTAATAAATTGCGTGTTTTTAATGAAACCACTCGCAATGTGTCCAATAATTATTTTATATTGTATATGTTGTATGATGTTATTTTATCTTTTTGTACGGTACTCCTTTCATCAAGTCTAGCATTTATTACTTAATGTCACAAACTGAAGCCGTCCCCGGATAGAAATATCTTTAAAACGCACTGCATACAAATCCGTCGTTCTTTCTTTTATGTAACTTGTACAAATAAGACTCGGTTTACTAATCATTTTCTGCGGCTGTGGGGGCTTAATTGTTGTTGAAATCATAAACATCCATTCCTTTTATGATCATCGTATTCTAAAATAGAACATAATTTAGATTTAAGCAGGCCTTTTTAATACAAAAATATCGTTCATGTATAGGGAAATGAAATGACAACACACTTGTAGCATATGCGTGTCCCAAAGACGGAAACCATTAAAGCAATGATTTTCTTTTTTCAGAAAGAGCAGCAAAGGCCTCGTATGGAAATTGCCATGAATGAACCCTGCAACAACATGCGGCACAATTTTCAAGAATTGTGTACATATCTGCGTATACTAGCACTAAAAATGCAAATTTAACAGTTCCATCAATAACTCAGTTTTGCATTAGGCTGCACGTAGTGTCAATGCTAGAAGAGTTGCAATTAAAACAGGAATATCAAAATAGCAAGAATCAGTTAAAGAATTAGGTATTCCGTATAATCAAAATTAAGTTGCTTATAATAAAAACGAACGCGTTAACTTATTATTCGTACATTATATTGATAACACTTGTGTACCTAATCTTACGCATAGATCCGTTCTACTTTTGAAGAAATTTCTAATTTGGAATTGTCTGTCGGTAAACTGAGGAATTACAACGCAGTGGTCTACAGGGAACCAAGATACGAGCATTCCCTCATAACCTGAAAACGCATCATCAATATCTACTGATATTTGGGACTAAGCTTTTCTCAAAGATATCCAGTAACATGTATTAAACGTCAAAGTGATATCACGAAATGCACCTTTAATAATTATTCGAGTAACTAATATCGTGAACAGGTGAAATCAATCCTACTCTAGGAAGCTTTAATAATTATTCCTACATAAAACTGATCTTACGCCTATCAAAATCAGCTACTTCGTTCAGTTTAAACTTTTTCCGGTATTTTAAGGCTGTAATCGTATATAGCAAACACACCCGGATCACCTATATATAATTTACAGAGGAAATGGCAAGTCTGGTTACATTCACTGTTTTATGTTCTTAGCTTTTAATCCAGGATGATAATAAATACAGCACAGAACGTTGGTCACTTTCTCACAGGTTTGGATCACGTACAGGAGCCAGTAATTAATGCAATTCTAGATAGATCAGGATGGCCAGACATTGCTCTATTAGCAAGTCGATTTTTTGAAAGGAATAATTCATCATGGGGCGTGATAACTTGTTCACACTTGATGTTAACATTATGGATCAGGGTGATAAATTCGTATGCTGTGTTAAAATATATTTAAAGATTGGTCACTGTAACGTTATTGTCATATCAAATCTGACGAATTGCTTCTTCAAATCTCATAATTTCCACACTGGTGTGTTGTCGCTACTAACAACGATATTAGGTATTTTGATAACATACATTGAGATTGAGATAATCAGAGTCACCCAGTCAGCGCTTTACAAAAATGATTACGTTGCACATGTACGTGTATGTAACTTCTGAGCTTGCTTTTTACTTGTTACCGATTAAACGAATAATAAAACCTAACTAGTGTCACCACTAATATTTGAACGGGGGCATCAGTATGAAATACTTCGACCACGAAACAACGCTTCCCGTAACAAAAGTAAATCTGTGCTATTTAAAAATGGGATAGATCTTGTGTAAAGTTGGGCATACGTGTAAGATAAAATAGCCTACAGTAACCTCAGATTGTGTTTTATCAACATTCTTAAATTCACGTATTCTCGGATTCTTGGCCTCTCTATTAGCTATCTCGTATTCTAGGTTCGATGTGTTCGTGGTGCAATTATGGAGTATTTAATGTAACAAAACAACTCCCGTGTAAGGTATTGCGGTTGACCAGCCTATCGTGTCATAAATACAAGCCAGCAAATTATTTAAGACCTCTGAGAAGGTATATGTTTTAAATGCATGGCTTGAGAGCGTAACATTGCAATTTCTTTGGGCTTAATGCATATTGACTGCAAAAGGACTAAACTTAATGTAAAAATCCACAAATCCAGAAATGAATAAGTAAATACAAACTAAATAATAAATCGTTCATCTGATTTAAAATAGTTCCCCTTCGCATTTCTTAGAATCACTCTGATTATTTGCAATCGATTTTAAACTGTAACAATATACTTGAGCGATGGCGTTTTATGACACTGCATGGGAATTTTCATTCCGAATTAAGTAAGACGATAACCGTCTGGAGGATATCCCGACCATGTGCCTTCTTTAGTTGACATTTTATGCTGAGGTCCTTGTTTTCACTTGTTTTGAAATAAGCCTGGACGTCCAGGTGCTATTAGTTGTGTATTGTCAAATCGCAGTAACCAGTCACGAATGTGTCATGTCTTTATATTCGTGGTCGAATAACGAAAGATGGATTGGATCGAAACCTACTTGTTGCGATTGGCACTTATGTTTGCTTCAGAAATCATACTTGGTACTTGGTAACTCACGGAATACAGATATAATCTACGAATGGCTGTTTAGAAGGACAACAGCACCTTAAGGGAAAACTATGAACACATTTGAAAGTCATATGAACAACACTCGATCAATGGAATTGAAATGCCAATACGCTCATAGAATGGTACAATGTCTGGGGAAAAAGTATGCTTTTGATAAAGGCGGAAAGCCATTATATCCTGGTCAAATGGTCATAAAGGAAAATGTCAATTGTGCCTCAGATTTATCGTGTTGAACTTTATCAAGTTACAACACACAGTTAAGAAAAACAATAATTGTGAAACTGTAATAGGACGTACAGTAAGTAACAGTCCAACATTAAATTACGAATATACAGGAACCATGACGAAAAATGCTTTAATTATCTCGTAGTTACTTTAACAAGTTACTTTAACATTGCCAAAGCACATTCAGAATGCTTGCAAACGATAAAACAAATTTTACTGCAATATCGCATATCTTAACGACATCAATCTCACTCGAAATACAATATAGAATATATTGAAACAGAATTCATGATAGTCCGATACCTTATCTGATTGCGGTATCGTGCAAGCAGTTAACTTGCTTGATTATGATCTTACATTCATTATTATCGGAATTACATGAGGTTTACTCGAAGTGTGAAAGGCCTTTCGTAAAACAACTTACTGGCGTCTGCGGTAGCTAAATGAAATGCAGGTGGCCTCTTCTTTACACCTTGGAGAACGATTACGAATATAACCTACTTGATAGTGAACACGCAGCCCAAGTGTATTTATTTTGAAATTGCTGAACCGATCGGTAGTGTGTACGCCATGCAGTAGCGCATCAAAGCGTAATCGTTTCTCTTTTTTCCCTATCAAGCCTATTGCTTTCATCGGGATCATAACTAAACAATTGGTAGAAGCTATGTGCGTTAAGTACTGTAAATATACTGGATGTAGCCATTGCGCGAAGTAATCGGTGATATGATCGAGCTAAATGAGCCGTTTGTCACTGAAATTGATTTTCGGATATATCCAATAGTGCTCAACTTTATTTGTATTTAATTGTCTGAGCAAACACTAAAATGTCCATACCTCAGCAAATGTAATTTCAGTTCTGATGAGGTTTCAGGAAAATGAAGCTCAGAAAGTAATACACGAAATTCAATTGAAGAGTTGAGAGTCGAACCCACACCATGTCATTCCGTTAAATTAATGGTATTGTGGTATACACGCAGTTATGAATAACATGTGTGTGTGATTTTACATTCAAACATTTTTGTGAAGATTTGTGTGTGTATATAAAACAAACAATATGGACTTTGATGATATGAGGTGCCTAAAGCCACACAATCGAGCAATGACTCACTTGGAGGACATTGGAAAATAGACAAAAATAACTATAAATGTACATTTGTTCGAGCAAAATCGCTTGCGGCTTGTTACTTCTGACAACACGTAATGTTACATGTGGTTTCTCATGAAAAAAAAACGGGTTTCCGCTCTGATCTATAGTAGTGAGAACGTGTTGTTGTGTCCTCCTTACTTTGTGAGCGATCGGCATGTCTTTATTTATTGGCGTACAGAATAGAATGCTGATTGCGTATCCTTGCCTCTGTTAGTGTATTTCATTGACCTAAAAGCTTTCCCAACAAATATACGTGTTGATTCAATAACAAAATAACCATCTTATACATTCAACGAAATGTTTAGTATTTAGATTAGTTCTAGAGTTTGTCTTACATTTGTCTTCCGGTGGCATTAACGCATCTAGCTTGCCTATAATTATGGTGTAGAAGGAAAACTGGTCAGGATCTTTTTTTTTTCTCTCTTTGGTGCTCGGATTAACATTTGTTCCGAGAGAGTCAATGTAGAGCTTGTCTTCAATACAGATAAATTACTAGATTATGCGGTATTAAAAGGTGGAGGTAATGCAATAGTTTCTGATCTAAAATGCAATAACAAATTGTTTCCCTTCACGAGGCAAAGTTCAATATAAAATGGAATAAAGGATATGTATTGCAAAATTTAAAACTCCCTTTTCAAAGGAACAATGGTAAAATCACTCACCAACCGAGGGTTTCGCAGACACTTAAAGAGACACTGGCACATTTGAAAAATAGTGCGCCCTCAAGATTTTTCAAAATCGATATTTTTGCATGGCTGTAAGGCTTTTATATACAAAAGCCCTCACCCGAAATAATTAAGACCAAATCAGCTTCCTTCTGGGTAAACGAACGATTTTATAATTTAGCGTCGCCGGCGACGTTAAATTCAGCAGACGACGAAAATGGCGTTTAACACAAGAACACGCACGCCGTATACATGTTTCCCACGCTATGCACACTGTTTGATCGGTCTATAACCTTTGTGGTTTTAATATCAGTGAGTACGAGTCAAAAATATTCATGTAATATAAAGATTTGTTGATTAAAGTTATGGAAAACTTAAAAGTTGGCCTACAAATTACCTGGATGTCTTTATCCTCATACCAATGTCCCTATCTGTTTTGGGGTATGTTATTTTTATATGTAAAATATATCTCTGTTCTTCCAATGGCCTAGACTATCATTTGAGAGCAAATTGAAGAAATTTCATATTTTGTGAAAATGTGCCAGTGCCGCTTTAAGTACGCCGAAGTGTAACCCGATCCAGAAAAATGCTCATTATAATCAAATTCCCGTCACTGTTGTTACGTTTGGTTTTGTATTTTTGTTGTTTTAAATTCCCGAATGTAATATCATACCAGCAGGTAGAACATTGTAAGATTATAAGACATTAAGTGCACCTTCCGATAGACTTCTCTGGAAAATAACCCCAGGTCCGTCGTCAGACTGTATTTGTCCTAAGGTTCAGAGAGATATAGCTAATGTCGCTTAATAATGATATTTCCAGAGATCTCAACAAGCAGTTTATGCATTGTGTTTTGAGCTCAATCCCTTGTCAATTTTGTTTGTATTGTTAACCAACGCATAACGTTTAACTAGATAACCATTAGGCACACAGCTTGTCAAAATAAACTGGTCATTTAATATTTGTTTTCCTAGCGTAGGATTCTCTAGGAACCTGAAATACTAATGAGAGCTTACACGTTTCAATGATGCCGGCGATAAAAATGGCACTTGCTAAAAATAAAAGCTATATCAAATTCAAAAGCCAATAACTATTTGTCTGCTGGAAACGCCGTGTTCTTCTTATTCATGAGTTCTTCAAATTACCATTAATTAAAATTATATGGAAATTAAAGATTTATGTAAAAGTATCTATTATTCTTTTTGGGGTGTAAAATCACCGTATGTGTATATATACCATGTAAAAATAATACAAAACCCATAGGCACAGAGAATATTTGTTTTAACGTGCTCATGATATTTGATTCGGTTGTATTTAGTTCCAAGTAAGAAAATCACTGAACAAAAACGATATTTAATAAGAAGACGAACTACAAGGAAAAAATAACCCAAACGACAACAACAACACACATCACAATAATACAAAAAGTAAAAATAAAAATCATAAAATACTACGACATTTTTTATTACTACAACAACGCATTTTACATGGAGTTATATATTGAATGTGTATGTTTAATAAAAGGGCCATATTATCAGTTGTCACATTCACAGAAATCCGCTACAGCTTGGTACACATCAACAGTAGTAAAGAGCATATCTACTTGTCTGAACACAGCTGAAAAAATCAGTCTATACGGCCATTGACATTTATCTCTAAGACAATTTAAAATGTATCTAACAATATCATTTTGACAAAGATGTTTCCCATTTTGTCACTATTCATTCCTGAAGTTGGCATATCTACTTCTGAACAACGCTGAAAAAAAATTGTCTAAGACCAGCCCATTGACATTATCTCTAAGACACGTTAAAATAGTATCTAAAATATCATTTTACAAATATTTTCAATTTTTTGTGTCACTTTCCTGAAGTTGCAAATAATCCTACTTCTGACACAGCCTGAAAAAACAGTCAGACGGTCATTGACATTTAAGCTCTAAGACAAGATAAAATAGTATCTAAAATATCATTATTGACAAAATTTTTCAATTAGTCAATATTTGTCTGAAGTTCGATAATAGTAGAAAAACACCAGGAGTGTGGAATTGTACATAATAATAATAATCGCGGAAATTTGAACGATTTTAACTTGGTAGAAGAATTGTTAGATGTGTTATACTATAACACGAGTGTAAAAACATAAAACAGCAACAACAACAACAACATAACAACAACACAACGAGTCTATGACACAAGCTAAAAAACAATACAAGCCCTTCAAATTGTTTGTTATTCAATTTAAGTTGAAACTATCCACAGCTACTCTGCAAACCTGATTGAAGGGCGTTACAAATTACCAGACGTTTATACATCAGAGTTGCTTGTGTAACTATGGCTCGAAAAGCTGGTCAAGTCTTAAGGTGATCGTTGGGTGATGGTCGATTCTGTGACCAAGGCGAATATTTTCATTTATAAAGAGATCTAGTAAACACATAATATACAGCACTGTGAACGCAAATAAGTTGACGTCTTGTAGGAAGACAATGGTAGCTATGTTGTTTGTCTACAAAACATTTCTGGCATATGTAAAATTCTGTTGTAAGTGTAACTATCTGGAGGAAGAGAGTCAAATTGTACTTACATAGAAGTAAGTAGTGAACAGTAAACATACCGTACACTCACTAACATACGCAGTTGTGGGTAGGTTATTTTTCCATTCTTGGTCTTTCAGATAAATCCACATTCCAGGATCAAGTGTAATACCAGCAAGTTCGCACGTAAGTGCCCAAACGACACTGAACCCAATATTAATGTCTCAAGTCTTGAAGGCAAATCAGAATACACTAATTGAAAATTCGTGAATATGTGACATGGCCATCATCGCAACATTAGAAGGAGCCGCAGTAGTACGTCCCCCCTGCCTTTCCGACTTGCTGACAGCTTAGATGTTATGGGGTAATATTTTGACGTGTTGGACACGTGTTTTCGGGCAAGACGCGGGTCCGCGCCGGTACTGTGTGCCTGTCTATTGTAGATGATCCGTGGAATTACAGGGGTGCGCAAAGGGATGGCGCAGAAAACTTTTCCCGTCACCGCTATTGCTGTCTACTAAAGACGACTCTATCATACAGCAGAGATCGATTAGAGTCAGCCGCATAGTTGACATGCCATATGTAAATGTGTAATTAATCCGTTGTATGCATCTTCCCTCCGTTGAATAGGCGTATGAAGAGGTTATTGAGGTTGTTACAAATAAACTGGCATAGTACGGCGAGAACCCAACGGTTTCTTCAAAGTAACGATTAAGGCAGCTGTTTCTTTAAGGTGATGCTCTGAGCTGAAGTGATGGTTGTCATCAGGGGGGTACTCTCATGATTCTGGAGTTAATACTCCTACAATACAAAAATAATTAACAACATCACCATGCTGACGGTAAATTGGCGGAGGTAAGGGGAAGTTGTCACATGTTGTTTGGCTCGTCCATATTTAAGAAGTATTTCGAAAATGACTTCCGACTATAAGGGTGATTGAAAATGTGACAACTTGTCCAATTATCTTTGGTTTTACTTCCTTAAATATGCACGGGACGTGCAAAATATTATTAAAGACATGGGAAAAACACGCATACGAATTTTTTATTTTGATTCGATAACTGTCTTGCGCCGCTGGCCAATAATTGTATACTAAATATTTACTAATCTAATGAGTTTTTTTATATACGCGCTAGCTTCGCAGACCGGAGCCCCTTAACGAGGGCAGGGCTTGAAGAAGGCGGGAAATTATTGGGTAAAAAGTTTTAAACCATGTTTGCAGCCGCCGCCTATAAAGTTTCGCTAGCTAACGTATTGCGCCGCAGGCCTATAAGAACGCTTAACCAACTGTTTTCGCGCCGCAGGCCTATAAAATCGCTTAGCCAACTGTTTTGCGCCGCAGGCGTATAAAGTCGCTTAGCTAACTGTTTTGAGCCGCAATCCTAGTTAATCCTCTTTTCTACTCTTTTAGGAATAAACCTCAATACTAAAGATTACGGTTTATTCCGTTATAATGACCTTGAAATGTGAGTAATCCTCTTTTCTGCTGTTTTAACGGAATAAACCTCAAAATACTAGATACGTTTATTCCGTTTATCGATGACCTTGAAATGTGAGAATCCCCTTTTCTATTCTCTTACGGAATAAATCTCATACTAGATTACGTTTATTTTTTGACTTGAAAGTGAGGACATTTTTAAAATCGGTATAGGAGTTTATTATAATTGTTAGAGATATCATCTAAAAAGTGAAAAATTGGACCTTTTTAGAGTCCTCACATTTCCAAAAAGTCCTCTAATAGATAGAAATTTCTCTACAAATGTGCTTGCTCAAACTTATATACCAATACCTACATACACATATACATACTGCATCACATACATACAAACATACATACATACAGACATAGCATACATACATACATACATACATACATTACTGCATCAACATAACATACATACATACATACATACATACATCAACATACATACATACTTCAAGTAATTTTATTAGAAACTGAAATGATTCAAAAAACAGAAGAACGCCACATAATAGCTCGCAGAGCAGGCGGCATTTTCTAAATCTAATTACAAGCAAAAATGAGAAACAAGGAAAACACAAGGTACATATAATGCAATAGATGAAATTTGTGAGAGCAACCCATACCAAGCAATGCCAAATGGAAGGGCGAAAACAAATTAGCGCTGTGTATTGACCGCACCGACCGCAATTTTTGCCACACCTTTTTTGAGCCAATGGCAGCGCTGATGCTTAAATACCTTGGCATTGGCTTTGCTCCTCCGGGTGTCGAACCCAAGTATTTTTAACCGGGCACCACATTTTGTGGACACACCCTGTAGGACCCTATAATAATGATGACGATTTGGCATGAGTATGTCGTGTCGAGATTGATGGTGCACACAAAGGACTGTAATACATACATTGGTATTATAAACATGGTCACAAAAGCGTCATACGGCGAAGAACCTCAACAATGTAAGCCTTTTTCAAATGATCATCGAGGATGAGTAAGTCCGGTTTCCTGTGGCATCACATTAGTATAAAGCTGTGGTGAGTTGGCATTCAACATGGTACCTGTAATTAACCTGTTTACATACACAGTGAACTGAGGACGGCTAATACAGGTGAGTCAAAAAAGTTTACACTCGTTTTTGAATTTTTCTACAGCCGTGAAAACTACTGCAGATATTGACTCTCACAGTACAAACAAGATATTTCCCATACTAGAGAAATTTGAATTTTGATTTTTGACCTTGCTTGAGAGTTATGCTAGTCTTAAATATAGGCACCCATTATTAACTTTGTCCACGGAATCACTATTCGATGTTATGGAATATGGCCCAAAGAAACTTTTGAATGAGTCTACAAAAGTACATCATGACATCTTTTTTTGCTTTGAACCTCTGTTAAACTCTTCAACTATCAAAGATTCAAACTCTTTCGCATTATTCTGTAACACATAACAAAACTTATGGATCCTGCACCCAAACTTTGAAGCATTCTTTCAATGAATGTTCGAAAATGTTCACATACTTTGTGGAACCTTTGACCGCAATACGTATAGGTAATCCTATGCAATATAACCGGTGGACCCATATTTTTCACAGACGTTTCGTAATCAAGTTTCAAGTTTATTTCATCATACACAGCAACAAAATAATAAAATTAAAAAAAAAAAAAAAAAAAAAAAAAAAAAAAAAAGGCCACCACAAAACGCACAGCGTGAAGGGTGGGCTTATTACCAAGAACAAACAATAACAACTACAACCAATACACCCATAAGATGGACTTGAGGACTGATAAGAACAAATTTATTATCGGAGTATGTTTGAAAGGACTATAAGATACCAAAGGACGATATTAAACAAGGAAATGGAAAAATATTCTATCATGAAAATTAATGAGTTGGGCCATGTGATAGTTTTACTATCACATCGCTTGAAATAAACCTTGTGAACCATGATATGCAACAAATACCGACTGCCCAAAAGACGTTCAACAGAAAAGGATACCACACCGGTCAAACCCCTGAATGTTCCACTTCACTCGGGTTCGCCTCGTGAAATAGAAAGACAAAATTTGACACCATGATATCCTCTCACTATCAAATCTGGCATCAATATCTGCTATAGATATGCCATATACTAGTTACATTAAGCCTTAAAAGAGTGATGTATAAGGTACAGACACTTGAAAAACATAATATGGAAGTAATATGCCAAATTATCTAAAATACTTTATTACAGAGAACATGTAGTTAAGATGATGGGCATATAGCCATTAACAAAATATATTAATTAGAAAAATACACACAAAATACTCAAGTCATAGACAAACTACAAGGGACGTCGAAACACTACAAGAAGAACATCCACAGACAAAACAAGGAACGGGACGGGGAAATTATGTTTTTGACGAAGCTTAGGTAGTTAGAACCACGCACAGTTCAAAAGAACATATGAAGCCTAAAAAGTGGCTATATTGAGGATGAAGTCGGTTGGGTGTAAGGGTTTGTTTATATTTTATAATACAATAAGCCCATGATGGCTGAATGTGTGTTCTTTTTTTTTTGAAACCAAGTTAGGCAGAAGACAGCAGAGGAATATTTGTGGACACCCCAAAAATGCTTTTGTTTTTTTTGGGGGGTGTGGGGGGGGGAAAGGGGAGGAGGGAATGGGAGAAAGACGAGGGTGAGTCGTGCGCACGTCCAGTTTCTCAGGATGCAGGTACAGAGAGGTGACAGGAAATGGATGTTATTCGGCCTGGGACGAAGCAGGGGTTGGAGGATGTAGTTGGCGATGGGGGGGAGAAAAGCAGAGAGAGAACGAGATGGGGGATGGGGGGGTAGGGAAGGGGTTTATACTGTTTTTTATATATGAATTCATGTCCGTGTCCAGATCGTTCACCCGATATATCGTTCCCGATAAGTGGCCCGCACTTCCCCTATGCGTTTTGATGTTTTGATTGTGGTGTTTTTCAGCCAATTTGCTGTTGTGGGGTCAATGTGTGGATGATGTTTGATTTGGCGAGGAGTTTTAGTTTGTAGGAGAGTGAACTCGGCATGGTTGGTTTAAGGGGTGGGACAAGGCGGGCAGTGGTGGGGTGAAAAAAAAAAAATGTTGGGCTTTCTGGCAATAGGTCTGGAGGGAAGGTAGGAACTGTTGGGGGAAGGGAATTGAAAATGTTATACCCATGAAAGATACCACGCTGATACTCGTCTTATGTCCTGCCCCTGCCCTTCTTTTTCCGTGTTCTTTCTGCCTGCTGCCCAAGCGAATCCAAGAAGGTGCGGGGGCCGCCGGGGATAAGGGGGATGGATGTTGCAAGGCCAAAGGGGGGAAGAGAATTTTGTACAGCTGCCCAAGCTGCGAACGAAATGGCTTTTTCTTGCAATACGGAAACCCCTCTGAACGATCGTGGAACGGGGGGGAATTAAGAGGCTCAGGGTACGGGCTCAAAGGGCACGTTAAGGGCCAGGGAATACAAATCCGGAAATGGTAATTTAAATTTAGGGAACTGGAATTTAATTTATCCTGGTGAGTTGTTTTTTACCCGCCATTCCCTTACCACACCTTTGCCCCTCCCCCACTTGCCGTAACCCGTATACTAGACCAATAACCCCCCGGCTATAGCAAACAGTTTTTGTGGGTATAATATGAGACTACTGCGCACCGGGACCGCTGCTGACGGCCGGTACAGGTTATCGTATTGTCTTCCTTGGATGCCTGAACCGTGTTTGTCCTCCTCGATGACCTTATCTCTACGCCCCCCCATTTATTATGTGTCGTATCCGCTGAATTTTCCCAGGACCCCCTAGGTTCACTCATCAATTAGAATACCCAAGAACCCATTGGTGGGCTGGTATTGACTTATTAATTGCCATATGTCATGTGAATTATTTAACTGCAAGTAATCTTTACTGGACCTACTATGTTTATTTCTTAAATCATGAAATAGTTTTTGTAACATTTAAAGAAAGTTATTATTTTGTTTAAACCAGTTCGAAATTGTGATTAACTCTTGGTTTGACGGAATTCAAGGCGTCTTGGGGTTCCTTGTGAGACTGAGAAGCAAATATTGGTTATCATCGCAAAAAGGATAAATACAATGGAGGATTGGGAGCATAACGAGGGAAGATCATTTATGTAAAGTCAAAAAAGTAGAGGACCCAAGATAGACACCATTGTGGACTCCACAAGAAGTTTCGTTAAGGTGGGGGAGGGAAAGCTTACATGGAACAACAACATATTGCTTTATGTGGGACAGCTAGTTGGAGAGATCCATGGTTGGCAATTGCCCGATTACATCAGGAATTTAATTATTTGATGAGGATGGAATGATTTAAGGTATCGAAGGCCTTGCTCAAGTCAAGAAAATGCCAACTGAGGTAAGTTGTTGTCAAGGCCGCGTGATTTTGGAATATAAAAATCGTTTAAATGGCCATATGAGTGGTTTATTAGGACGGAAACCAAAATTTGTTTGGAACAAAGGATGTTGTGTTTAGTGATGAAGGAAAAAAAGCCTATTGTACATATTTTTATCAAAAACCTTCGAGATCGAGGGATAACACGGAAATAGGCCTATAATTGCTTAAAGGAAAAAGCAGTACCAGCTTTAAATCTGATTGTTGTGGGGGTTGGGGGGGGGGGCTACTTGGGAATGATATTTGAACCATAGCACAAATTCAATGTCTATCTGTCTTTCCATTGCAGCTCAATCATTTCTCTCCCTTCCCACTCTTTTCTTGACTCACTTTCTGATTGTCCTCTCTTCCCACTTTCCTGCAATACCGGTAGCTTAAGCTTATTCCGTGTAAGACCATGGGGGAGGGGAAAACGAGCCGTCCCTACCCCTTGTTACGTAGCTACTCTCATGTACTAATAATTGTTAAGAATATTATCAACAAAGGTGGACGGACCATGGTTACTTTAGAAAAGGCAAAGGTTAATGAAGCTGTAGACGTCAGTTAAAACTCAATGGCTTTTGCTGCTGTGTGGCCGTGTTGTGAATTGTATATACAACCGTGTCAATAGGGTTTTTGGCGGTTTCCGTTATTTACCATATAACATTATACGAAAGGTTAAACTTTTTCTTTTTAGTTTTTACCAAGACAGTGGATATAATGAGCTATTGTTTTAATGTATCAAAATCAATTTCTTAAGCTTGAAAACGTATTTTAATTTTTTCTGAAATCGAGTGTAAATCTTTTGACTCACCCTGTAGTAAGTGAGAGTGAATTGGTTAACGATCCTGTCAGTGACGTTTGATATACAGTCATTGAAAATCATGCAACCATTGAGAACAGGAGAACAGTTGTCAAATGGGTTGTTAACAAGTAAGCATGACTTGGATAACACGCGAATAACAGCGGTTGCAAAAGAGAGTTACATTTAAGAAGTTGCAGACGTGTCTTAAAGATGAACTTGACCAATTATCTTGATTGCAGTATTGGTGAGCAAATGGTGCGAGGATTTGAAAATCGATGCACCGATTGCAAAAGCGTGGTTCAAAATTCTGCCTGAGAAATTCTTTTTCCTACACCATAATACATACCCACATTGACATCAGTACGTATGATACACGCATTACGTAAATACACATGTACTGCCATACATGCACACAGACTAAAATACAGACTGTAAGTAATAGTTACCATATACGATCTACAAACATTCTTTCGTTTTTTATATTAACTAATATAGTTATTTAATTATATACCCTATAGGTAAACTTGTAATTATTAAAACTAATAATCATATGTGATGTGATCGGGGCAAACCCGGTAAAGTCGAACAGGACAGTTTTGAAAAAATAAAGACAATACCTTAAAATCTGTTATTTGTACTTTATTTTGTGTGTCATTTGTATAAGGCATAACTGTTGACATGTGTATCATAGAAGAAAGACGTAAAAAGTTATGGAAACTTTATATTTAAAACTTTGCAAACCTAGTCAAAACTCAAAATATAAATTTTTGCCACCATGTGGCGGGTTTTTTACCAGATTCGCATCACATATAGTTATGCTCTACAAGAGACTTTTTAAAGACTTAGCTAAGAAGATTGCACGGCAGGGAAAAAAGTTACTAAACTATAAAAAAGGTATCCTATTGTGTTGTTGTCATATTTATAATGGAATACAGTCAAACAATATTTGCACTATGCCATTATGTGATAACTATCTACGTAAGACTAACCCAACAATGTGAGAAAACGCACCCACAATGTTAAAATAAGTGTTTTTAACATGTTGTTGTTTAAGGTTATTCATCACGATTATTTGTAATTTGGTTAAAATAAAAATGAATATGCAAATAATAAAGATTGAGGACGCGTTTTTATTTACACACTTTTAAAATTATAAAACTTTACGGCGTATTTTGAATATTAGAATATAAATATTTCCTGATGAAAAAAATCGTGAATGCACTCGACAGAAATCAATTATATTTTACAAAAATTACAAAAAACAAAAACACGAATAAAAAAGATCAGTTCCGACTTGAGGGGTTATGTGGTTATTATTTAACGATTGGAGAGATCTTTGAGACGAATGAGGGCCGACATACAATCATAGTCAGGCAAGGTCTAGATGTATTAACTGGGGCCGTGTCTGATCTATCTCTATCGGACATCATCATCATCATCGTTGTCATCTCATCGTCGTCGTCGTCGTCCTAATCATCGTCATCATATCATCATCATCATATCATCATCATCATCATTATCATTATAATCACTCATTCATCATCATCGTCGTCGTCGTCGTCATTATCAATCGTCCTCATAGAATCATCATCATAAGCATAATCATCATCATCATATCATTATTCTCATTCATCTCATCATCGTCGTCGTCGTGTATCAACATTATCGTCGTATGCGTGGCGTTGTAGTCGTCGTGTCATCATTGTCATCTTCATCACTTCACGATCACTATCCACTTGGCAACCTTTCATTGTATTTGTGTTTCGAAAGAAGAAACTTTTTGGGATTATTGAATCCCCAACCTTATGTATTTGTAATTCGCATTATGCGTAATATTATTATTTACAATGCATGCATGTCGTTTTATTGCCATAACGAAGAAACAAAACGGCTAACGTAGTTACAGCGTAACTAGAATGTACTCAAGTATGCTGGCTAAAGCAATCCTAAAACCACGGTGATTAATAAGGTTTTTTAAATGCTTTGTCAGACAAACTGCCATTTCCCATAGACACACACAGGGACAAAAATCATTTTTTTTCCCAAAAAGGTTTAGGAAATCAATTTCATGCGGTTTTTGACCTCACTTGATGGAATGACTAGTTTTATATAATGACCGCATTTTAGAGCTATAATAGGTGTTTGAGTCGCTAAATTGGCGAAATATCAATTTTCTCACCCTATATTCAGTATTTCGTAACTTTCCTCACTATGACGTCATAGTGACGTCATATGGGTCTGTTAAGTACTTATTTTTGGTACCAATAGAAAGAGGAAACCTACACATTTTTACAGGAATCGGGTGTTTCATTAACGAAAATCCCACAGGTGGGGTACCACCCCCCCCCTTCGGGAGTTTTGTTACAAAAAAATGGCTCCGGTTAGACAAGGGTTCAAGCTGTAAGCAATACTAGCACCAAATTTAAGCAAATCACAAGTACGCGTAAAGGTGAAAATGGTAGCGCAATTGTAGTTGCATCATAATGCATTCCTATAAATGTCCACTGTTCCATTCGTATTTCTGATTATTATAGATCAAAGCGTATTATTTCATCCTTGACTTCATATCCATATAAAACATGTAGCATGTCATTTATTTATTTATTTATTTATTTATTTATATTATTTATTCTTATTTCGGCAAAATCGACAAACAATCAAACTAGCACGATTAATGAGAACTTGCCGTATCACCAACAAAAAAACAGACAACCAGTCGATAGCCATTATAAAGCCCATAACGTTGGCTGAACATGCCAACTTATTTCCAATGGGTGCCAAACAAAAAATAGTGCCTGCAGAATGTGATATGCTAAAATGACGAAAGAGGAGTAGACCCAGGGAGATAAACTAGACATATTCAGTCAGCCAAGTCTTAGTTCCTTGGCCATAGTAACAATGAAGTTGACCTGTTATTAAAAGATGCCTTGTTGTCAAACATGGACTTGATGGTATCTGGTAATGAGTTCCAGTCAAGGTACATGATAGAAAAAAACTACTTGTAATGCAAGACCATTACTCCTGGGGAACATGGAAATTGAATGAACTAAATCTTGTGCGATAAGTAATGAGTTTTGATATTCTGGTAAAAAAAAATTGTAAGTACATGGGTGACCCTGAATGAAAGACCCTTAAACATGCGATTGAGGCGCAGTTTGTCTTTGACTCTGTCTTGAATATTCACAGTTTAATTCTAAGTGAACCTTACCAATGTGTTCTCGGGAGACCAACTAGTATACAACGAGCCAGTATTATTTTCATTTGGAGAACCTGTATGTGCATCAATATGACGTGTAAAGAGGCTGACAAAGATTCTTCCGAAATATTTTCTGATTGACGCTGAATTATTGATTTAGCCAATTGGGAGTCACGCTGAATTATTGATTTACAATAGGGAAGTCCCACAACGAGCACACATTGGTCCCGGAATTGACACAAAGGATTTTAGGTAGCTGAAGAACTTATATAGAAAAATGATATGAGTTGTGGAACAGCCGACAGGTCTTTCGTGGTGGAGGTTTATGTCTTCAAATGATTAAATAATAAAGGTACCTTTGCAACCCGGTGATTGCTTCTTAAGATAAAACATATATATATTCGCTACGTTTATTTTACGTTTTTGGAGTTTGATCATGAGACTCGTAGGTGGAAAAAGGTTTGCTTCAATTTCGTTAAAGCAATATTAGCAACATTTTTTGAAGAGTGGCCGCCAATTATCAAAATTTGATATTTAGCAGGTTCTGTTGGTAATTGTCTACGAAACTATAACCTGCAACGAGAATTCCAAAAATGCGTTATTTACCATAAAATAAGCGATTTTGTATTTAAATTGGGATCCCAGATTGGATTTAACGGCGGATCTGCAAATGCTACGTTTATGTCCTTCCATGATGAAATAGTGCCACCTCAAGAAAATAACCTCTAACTTGACTTGCCTGAACCAATAAACTAATGGATGAGCGTAGATATGTACATGGCGCTTTTTCCCGGCTATTTCACATTGGAAGGCGGTTTCCAGCAGCCGTTGAATTATTATCGGGATCCCGATATTAATTATTCTAATTACAAAATTCCTTCGTTTGTGACATATAGATATTTTCGAGCTTAACCATTCACAGGTATAGTTTACTAGCCCGTTACCAATGCAATCGTGTAAGAATCTCAAAATTTTTGAAAAATTGAGGGCGCTCTTCAAAAAAATGTGCTAATATTGCTTTAAGAAAAAGATATCGATATCTGTACCAGTTGGACATTGCATATTGAACATGTATTTTATAAGGCACAGTTGGAAAAGACCCAAGATAAAGGTGATGACGACCGAACAATAAGATTACTTATACACGAATAAAGCAATAATTTACCCTAGTCTACCTGCGCTGTTTTTGTAACAAAACACCCCCGTGAGAGGTTACCCTTGGATTGTCTTGATTGAACATGCGATCTTATAATTTTTCTACCAGAGGGTAGCGTAGAATTTTTCCAATGGTGCCAAAAAAGTACAAATATTTACTTTATGACGGCACTACGATGTCATAAGGAAAGTATAAGAATAGAGGATATAAGGTGGAACATGATATTTTGCAATTTGAATGGCTCAAAAACATTATTTCATATACAGCCAATAAGCGCATGGATATTTCTAACTTCGGAATCACACCGTACTCATACTCGTTGAGTGTTTGTTTTTTTTTTTGCATGAAAATGAGAGCGTAATATGTTTAATTGAGCATAATTAAGCGTAAACGGGTGTGTATTATGGTTCGAAAAAATTAAGGGCGTGGGAGACGAGGATTACATCGTAAAAGTAAAGATTACTTAGAACGGATATCTGGACACGTAGCAAACAATTGAATTGAATATTATTGATTCCTGATGTTGCATTTTGATGTTATGAGCGAAATGAATTGTTTTCAAAACGCTGGAGACTGGCCCCTTAGGATCCTGTGTGTTCTGTTCACTACTGACAGAAATATAAAATTACAAATTTCTTGTATATTGATCTAATTTTTTCTTTCATGTACGATTGGGTTCACTCTACGATAACTCCTCAGGGTCCAGTGTCTTAGATACCTCAATCCTCTCCCATTTTCTTTGAGGTTACGTCGTGGGGGTGTGGGTGGGCTGTAGATTAATAATAATATTAAGAAATAAAATACCCTTAAAAAATGTGTGTCAATGCCTTAGGCTCGTACTGTTTAGGGGCCCTTTTCAAAGCGTAACCCCCAACAGTTTGCCATTTCCGATATCTACGGCCCTTATCTTACGTTATCACGTCCCGGTTCTTTTAAGTTGGGACTAGTTTGGATACAAACACTAGTGGTTCTTAGGATAAATATAAAAACAACTATTTTCCCAAGGTACTTAGCTATGGGCCATTCACCTGAACCGCCAAGGGGGTGTTAGGCCCATAGCCAGTACACCAAGGGAAAATTTATATTTTTTCCCGTATAAAATTATATTCAATACTCTTGGTTCATCCCTAACGTACCTAACTCCATATTGGTTGGAAATATCCCGTCATCTCTGAAACCTGACGAGTGAGATTTCGAGGAGGGCGCTCTCCCGTACCAACCTCTGACTAGAATTTTTTTGGTACTCTAGTCGTTTTTGTTGTTTTTTTTGAACTAGCATCTTCTCGAGACCTGCCGCTCCTCTAATGTCCACCGGCCACTTCCAGTTGAAGACCAGAAGCGGTACCTCTGTGTTGGACTTAGTTTTTTTTTTTTCTGCACTCTGGACTTAGTTTTTTTTTTCACCCAGGTTCGCCTTAGTAGTCTAGAGTGGATTTTTTCAGTCTGACCAATGAGTGGTTCTCGCTACTTGGCAAAACTTTCTCGCTGCTGGGCCCGTGGGTCCCGGCCTACCGTTACTTTTTCCACACACAAGAGTTGGGTTCATAAGTAGAACGATTTAACTCCCCTGACCAAGGTCAGGCGTGTCTCGCTCTGGACTTAGTTCTATTTTTGAAAGTCTACCTGCCGTGCCCGGCAAGGTGACTGTGTTTCACCTGGCGCGTGGCCCGGCTAGTGACTTTTCACTGAAAGAGTCTAGGGCGACTTTCCCTTGGGTGACCAAGGCAGCGGTCCGCCTTGGACTTAGTCTCATTTTTGAAAGTCTACCTGCCGTGCCCGGCAAGGTGACTTTTTCGTCCATCACACTTTTACACTAGCCCGTATCCCGCTAGGTGACTTTTCATCCATCAAATTCACCGAAAGTACTCACTACAAAGATTAGGCTGCCGACTTTCCCCGCTGACTCAAAGGAAGCGGTCCCGCTGGACTTATGTTCTTTTTGAAAAGTTACCTGCCGTGGCCCGGCAAAGGTGGGAGGGGGAACTTTTTCACTTCGTAGCCCGGCTAGGTGACATTTAACGCGAACGATCACTAAAGATCTGGACGATCTTTTCCGCTGACCATGGAAGCGGCTCCGCCTGGACTTAGTTCATCATTTTTGAAAATTCTACCTGCCGTGGCCCGGCAAGGTTGACTTTCCCTGAACTGCTGTAGCCCTGCTAGGTGACTTTTTTTCATGAAAATCACTTTAAGATCTACTAGGGCGACTTTCCGCTCACCAGGGAAGCGGTCCGCATCTGGACTTAGTTTTTTTTCTGAACTCTGGACTTAGTTTTTTTTTCTGGCCTTGTTTGTTTGAACTATGTCCGAGATGCACTACACCCGCCATAGTTTATACGTTCTGGTCGCCGAACCACGCCCTGCTCCTTAAGCAACTTCATCATCATGAGCGATTGCCCAGTAACTTAACCTGAACTTCTGTTGCGAGTTTTGCTGTCAGAAACTAGGCCTGATATACGCCGTCTTTAAAACATTAGATATGAAACGCTCAAAACAACCAATCCTAAATAGGTTTTGCGGAAACCCTGTATGTAGCCAACAATTTATTATAATTACCCTAATCCCTACCGGTCCCATTTCTTGGGAATGAATTGGTCTAAGACTAACTAACAGCACATTTCTGCCTACAATATGATTGGTCCCAAACTACCCAACCCCCTGACCTCTAAACCGGTCACACCTCTGACGCTCTGACCCGCAAGTGAACCCCTGACCTTGCTCCGCAGCTTACTGACCCCTCACTTGACTGTAACTAGGGGCGACCGCCACTCCTGTTTTAAGGCGCTTGGCTGGTTTAACCGTATGCTTTGGGGCCTAACTACTACCATTGGACCCGTCGCAACCCCGACCTTTACCCCGCTCACTGACTCCCGTCGTCACTTGACGGTACTAAGGGGCCGAACCCACTAGCCTGTTAAGGGCGCGTGGCTGTTTTATTAAAAAACCGTAATGTTGGGCCTATTTCATGAATCTTCTGTCCTAAAAGGGCCACTGTAAACCTTTAACCCGTCGCAACCCCTGACCTTGACCCGGCTAACTGACCCGTCACTTGAACCGTAACTAAGGGGCGACCGCACGCCCGTTAAGGCGCATGCTGTTTTTACCGTAATGTGGGCCCTCTGCAGGGATCTTGTGCCAACCCTAAAACATTTATTACCCGGTCGCACCACCTGACCTTGACCCGGCTAACTGACCCCCTCACTCGGACCGTAACTAAGGGGCGGCCGCACGCCTGTTAAGGCGCGTGCAGTTTTAACGTAAAGTTCGGCCTCACAGTGTCTAATTACTTCACCCTTTTTAGCTAACTTAGATGATTTGTCTGTTTTTAATACTTTGGTTGTGAACAATGCTAATTTATTGGAATTTGTGGGCAGGAATTCGTGTTCTATCTTTTGAATTAAGGTGCAACATCTGTATAATAAAAAACACAGACATTTTTCTTGATTAGATTTAGTGTTGGTGTTGCTGGTAGTATTTCGGCTGCACTTCCGTGGTAGCAGTAGCTCCAGCTGCAAGTCGTTGTATGGTAGCAGTACTTTGTATTTGGAACTGTTGGTTAAAACAACGCACCACGGCGCAGGGTAACCCACCTATATTTCCTGGAGAGGATAGGGTCCAGCCCATTCAGTTCCTGCCGGGTACAGGATCCAATACCGGTCGGATGAAGCCTCCCATGTGGGGTTTTGGGCCAGGTCCGAACAGTACATGTAGCCTGCCCTTCTGTGTTAGCAGCAGTGAAGCGATTTGCGGGTGGACTGGAGCGGTAGCAGTACTAGCTAGCTGAGAGATTGAAGTTACAAAGGTCTCGATGTTAGTTGACTTGTAAGACAAGCCGGCCGGTCGAAGGTTATGGGCAGATCAGCTTAAATAAAAGTGTCCCGCGTCATTCCAAAATAAAACAGATGGTGATCTCTTAACTCGGCACAACCTCTTGTGTAACATTTAAGCGATCTTAATGTAAAAGTCAATAGTCACGTGGATCACTATCTCTGCAACAACCACTGTATGCGTCTGCCCTTAGTCAATGTTAGAACTACAAAAGCGTGCACTGGTGTTTCTGGCACCCAACACTGCCGCGGGCACGTTCAATGTAATTTGTTCGAGTAAGTCAACGGACAAAGTTAGCAAGGCAGGCTGCCCTATCATTCGGCACAACCTTCCTCTAGCGTCTAGAAGTCCGTCTTTCGTCAAAATGCTTGTCGCAACATGCACGCTGTTTAAGGAACCGCGAGTGGTCGCTCAATTGCAAAACCTGCAAAATCATCAAAGAGGAAGCGATTGGTACTACAAACAACACTCCCCCCGACAGAGATCCACCCCAACCCCGCACGTCTGCACCTGAACTTCGATCGCTTCGTGCCCTTCCTGAGAGTCGTTCCTTCATCACTCTTTCTTCGAGTGTCTGGCATCTTCCGACAGGTGCCGGATGCCTCTTCCTCATATCACCATCTCATGGCCCGGCCCTTTTGGTTGAGGCATGTGCCTTACTAACTACAGGTCGACGATCCAGAGGGGGGGAATGGCCGCCGGCCGAAACCATCAAATGAGCTCCACGGCCAGTTTGAGGATAACCCTCGAATGACGATCATTTTTATTATCAGACAGCCCCGGTTGTACCAGCCCGGCCGAATTGTGGACACGATTGTAACAATTCCAGGCATTGACCCGGCCGATATCGACCAAGAAGTAACGCACCTGCTTCACCAGTGCTGACTCTTTTTCTCCAGCAGGAGTTGTAATGCACGTAACTGATCAGCTTTGTCAACGCCACTGCCACGCTCCCTGTACTTGTTGTATTCAACATTTTACCGGGCGGAGCGGCGATATGTGCGCTCTTTCCTCGAGCCTTTGGTGGAGAGCCGAAGCGGAGGCCGGCTGAACTTCTCGGGATCATTGGCAATCGCGTACCCGTTCTGCGCAGTTGAAACTATTTGCGAACCACCTTGATGTTTTTCCACAGCGTGAACGTTGTGCGCTCATTTTGGCGAACATAAAAAGTACCAAGCGGGGTCTTATCGCAGGTTCTTGATGACATCGCCTCCGGGGTTTTTGCGGCATCTTTTTGGAGAAGTCGATCGGCTGTCCCCGTGCATTCTCTTTCAAAGCTGCCCGGTTAGATAGTGGTTATCGACGCTCTTCCAACAGTTCCCTGGGTATAGATAGGAAGTCCGTACAACTTTGTCGCAGTAATTTGATGGAACTGTTGGTGGTGACTCGAGTGCCACTTCGAGCCGACCAATCCACGACTTTTCCGCCCGCGTGTTTGAAGGATGGCATACGAGTAAAGTTGGCACATGTACCAGTTGTTCCCATTCGCTATAATGCTTACTTACATGAGCATCCCTTGGCTGGTACTCTTGGCTCTGACATTCGATGGTTCGTCAGCCAACCGATAAGGCCCCCTTGTACTGCACCATTGCCTTCCATCGAGAGATAGTTGGCGGATGTTTGCAGTTATACTTCTCCTTGCAATTCCGCTGAACAGTAGTCCCAGGCGGACTGGACTTTATCCAGCGGATGCTTTCGGATGTTAAGTGAACCTATGCTCTTTTTCTTCCTGAGTTTTCGGCAATCCATTTCTTGGGTGTCGGTAGTCCGGATTCGCACAAGAGATCGCATACCAGACAGTCTTCAAACGCGTTTTACTATTAATTAATACTTTTATAACAAACTTTTAATATTACCCACGCACTTGCAAATCATCGGGGTTCGTAAACCCGGATGGGGCGACCAATAATCCTTGGCGTTCGCCATGCCGAAATTAAGACCCTCACCAGATGGATACCAAACCACCCGCGGATTTCGAGCGGCCGATGTCATCTTCGCACCCCCTCTTTTCTCTTTTCTCTCAACCCGGAACCGGATGTTTGTCCAGTCGGCGATCTCCTGGAGAATTACGGAGAGAAAAACTCAACTACGACAAAATATGTCCAGGACGCGCCTTCTGGTTTTCAGCGTCAAAAGTCGGTCCACTCGGCAAGTGTACCGCGGAACACGTGTCGTCGCCCGGGGTCAAGGTGGCGTCCATCCGAGATGCCTTAGAAGGGTCCTGCAAGTCACTCGGTCCTCGCTTCGGGCCATTTTCTGCCTTCGTCTATGTACTCGGCAACCTTCTGTCGCGGTGGGCTGGCTTGCCCGGTATTCATCAGATAAAAATCCTTCTGATTCTATAGTGGCTCATCACATGTCACTGGCTAAAGTCGTACCAGCGTTGGGTCCCCGTCAAGCGCACGCTTCATGAACGGTTGCAACAACACCATGTCATCGGCAACGCTATCATGGGGATTACAACGCGGAATTGCTCCGATCTTGGCAGAATAGCCTTCCCCGATGAGCTTGCATCAACCGGGACCTTTCCCCGGCTTCCTTTAAGTAGAAGCCTTTTTGGTTTTGGTTTTGGCACAGCAAGTCGGGGGAAGAGCGCCGGCTCCGCTTATGAACATGGAATGCGCTGGAGTCTGCTGCGCGCTTGGCTGCCCTAACCCGCCTCGTGTCGGGCAGGATTTCAGGGTGCGGTCGGATGTCTTTGCTGCCGCTACCGTCCCCGGTATCCACACACCCGCGGTTTCTTATGCTTATTTCCAGCCTTTTCATCGTTCCTTTTTACAACCACGAGGTAAGCCTGGTTCCTCGTGGTGGTAGGACTCTGAAGTGCTTTTCGTCGTGTCCATTGCTAAACTGATCCCCGATCCGCCTGGCGTGATCGTCCTTTTATAACCCTTTTTATTTGTATTTCACCCCGCCACGATCCATCACGTTCCACGTACCACGATGACGGTATCAACGTGACAAACGCATGGCGAAGACAAGAAAAAGAACAAAAATTCATTTACCTGAGTGGTGACTCGAACCTTGGAAATATCCGGAATCCTAGCGGTTGGTTTGGTGTACGTAGCGTCTGGTCTTCGGTCCATCGTTCCTATCCACTGTACCATCTGATACTTACCTGAAAAAACCGATTGCCATTTTGGCATTTTATAATCTAAATACCATTGGAATCAAGTACCGGTAGTACCGGTCACATGATGGAACGGTTTCTTTTCATATTGCACACCGTTTCCAAAAGTTATCCCAAAAGTGACTGGAAGCGTGTCTTTTCACCCACCAAAATTTCTATCCAACAACCCACTCAAATTTCTCCTCCCAAAGTGACTACTTGCGGTTAATTCCAGATGCGGCTGCCTTTCAGTCAAATTAAGTTTGACTGGAACGGGGTCGCTTCACCACCAAAATTTCTCGCAAAGTGACTACTTACTTCGGTGAACTTCAGATGGCGGCCATGCCTTCCAGTAAACTTCAGATGGGGCCGGCCTTTTACACATCCCAAAACCAATTTTTAAGATTTGACAAATATCTATATTTGAAAATAGGAAAAAGGATCTCTTTCGAAAATTGACTAAGTCCACTTTTTGAAAAACGACTAAGTCCAGAAGCGTGACTAACTGCCTCCATCTCGTCCTTTAGGCGTGAAATTGGTCCCCTAGATCCAACAGCCATAGTAAGCGGTTGAAAAAAAAAACTAAGTCCATAGCGGGGTCCGGCTTTTCCTCCTTGATCTGTAGCCGGAAATCGCGGCTACATATGCGTGTAACTGGTCCGCCCCGGACTTTGAAAAAATAATCTAAGTCAAAAATGCGGACCACGCCGGCCCTTCGTACTTAACGGGAAATATTTTTCCCCTAGATCCACACAGCCATAGTTTAAGGTGAAAACAAAACTAAAAACTAAGTCCAGCGGTCGGCTCCTTGACTTTAGCCCGGAAATCGCGGCTTACAACAAATGCGTGTAACTGTCCCGCTCCGGCTTTTGACAATAAATAACTAAGTCCAGAGCTGACCACTGCCGCTGCCGTCGGTATTGAGCGGGAATTTGCCCTAGATCCAACCGCCATCGTTAAGGTGAAAAAAAACTAAGTCCAGACGTAAGGATGAACAAAAAACTAATGGTCCCAGAGCGGTAGCTTCCAGCCAGCCGGAAAATCGCGGCTACATGCGTGTTAACCTGGTCCGCTCCGGATTGTCCAATTTTTTTCAAATCCACACTGTCAGTTGCTCGACTAGTAAGGTATACGTTCTCTAGTCCCGAACCACGCCCCAGCCGCTGCAGATGCCGGCTTTTTGGGGCTCTGCGCATGCTACATTTTGTACACACTCAATGTAACGCTCCCGAAACCGTCCCCGATCAACTCCACCGCGATTTCGCTATACGGGGGCACCCACGTCCATTTTAAGCTCTCTCCAGCGGAAGCCTCGCTCTCGATAAAATCCACTACTAGTGGGTAAACGCCCCGGCGCCGCGCTAGAACAAATTTGGCGGCCAAACCACTCTAAGAGCCGATCAAGACCAAAACCACGACCCTGGCCGTACACCGAATATACTATACTGCTCCCCTATAGTTGCTTTCTGGTCCTCCGACCGTGGCTCCCAATTGGCACTTTCATTTCTTCTAACCGCGTCACACCCCTGAACCACAAAACCACATCCTAACCAGTGTGGGTCTGCTGCGATCAGAACCAAGGCAGGCCGGCACTCCTTTTCATACATTGTGTTTTCCTTTAAAACCTATTTTAAGTTGGGGGTTTTTGCGGAAACCGAAGGTGGCCACATTTTTGTACATGAAGTAAGCTCTGGGTGATTCCCGGGCGACAGAAGTGGTGCGCATACCGCACGATCCAAACCATAGCCGGGGGCCACGGCAGGGAACAGATCATCTAGGAGCCGGGCCAGGTCAGTTAACTTATTCAAAAATCGAACTAAGATCCATGCGGACCGGGGCTTCCGGGCCACGTGTCAGTGAAAAGTACCTAGCCGGGCCACGGCAGTGCAAGGTCACCTAGCCGGGCCAGCGGCAGTCGACTTTCAAACAATGCAAACTAAGTCTCAGAGCGGACCGCTTCCAATGTCACGGAAGTCCTCTCCCCCTAGATTTTTAGTGGTGTTTCAGTGAAAAGTCAACTAGCTGGCTTGGGCCACAGCGCGGAAAATCCCCTACTTATGATGGCGCGGAGAAAACCCGGAGACTACCCGCAAGAAAATGTTGGCCAGCATCCGTTCTGTGTTTCAGAAAACCTATGTAATAAGGTGTGGAAGGTTCATATCTAATGTTTTAGAGAGAGTGCGTAATCATGCCTAGTTCTGACAGCAAACTCGCAACAGAAGTTCAGGTTTAGTACTGGGCCAATACTGCAACAAATGCCTGCAAGCTATGTGCACCAAATTAATGTGCACTACAAGAGTTTCAAAGTTTTCCTAGTTGTGTGTTCTTGGACGACCAGTAAACGGTAGACGACCTATGTATATGGTGTGTGAACGAGTACTGACACGTTATCCTCTATCTACTGAGTTAACATACCTAAGGCACATTTTTCTTATAATTTTAACTACGTAATTGCCATCCAGTTCTGAACTAATAATCTATCAGGCAATTCCGCGATAAGTATCGAGTACGTGCCCAAAAACAATACAGAGGGCAGATCCTGGCTGCGGAGTCATTGTTCCTGTGCGTGTTCAGCGGAAAGTGTGCGCCCTGTAGAAAGATGTGTGTCTGTTATAATGGCACTACGATTTCATCAGGGGACAACTATTAGATCCCACCTACACGTGAAAAGGCAAAATGGAAAGGTCGCTCAAATAGGTCCTATGACCCACCGGCTACACCCCCCAGCGTGTCTGCAAATTGAGCATATCATTCAGAAGCATGGATCATACACCAGTCTTAACTTGGTTATGCTTAAAGCTTACTCGTTGCACGCCTACATATGCACGAGGCTACATTATATGACGCCTTCAAGACGTTGCAATTCATACGGATCACCGCACACAACATAAGGGACATCAAAAGGAAGGGTGACAGTGGGGACCAAAGTATCGTCCTAGCCAAACACTGGCACCGAAAAAGGGGGCAAAGAGCGGCCAGGCGCAGTGACAGACCAAGAGTAACTAGGGGTTCTTATATTTGACTGGCCTTCAGGCATGGGGAGGGAGCCCAAGACGGGTAGCAAAACTGAAAGGGTCCGAAGTGTGGCTAGAAACAGCGGAAAAGGTGTGTTAAAGCACTCTTGAGCGACAAACATATTTAGCCGTCCTCATTGACTACAAGGGGGCACACCGAGACCGGTGATAGGGATCGGTGCCACGTGACCTAGGTCAGGGTGAGTCGAGAGAGCTGGCCCCACAGGGAGCGACAGACCGGGACTGTACAGAACCAGCAATACTTCGACACAAATGCACGATGGGGCTTTTTTGGATGAATTTGTACAGCAACCTTAATAGGTTACAGCTTTGAGCCTAATACGTACAAAAATGAAATTGGCCCAAAGGGGCTATAGCACCACGGCCAACCCAGCGCATTGTCACTAACATAGTCTTTATTTCAGGCACAGAATGTGAACGTAAGCTCCAAGAGAGGACCGCTTCCAGGGTCACGGAAAGTCGCACCCTAGATCTTTTAGTGATCGTCCAATATCTACAAGCGTACTAACGTGTTTCTGTAATTTTACTTGCAGCATCATCAATTCAATCACTACGGTCTTCTGAGCCCAGACTCAGCGGCCTCTCGAAACCAAACCGTTTATAACACTTTGTCTCTTTCAAAAATGAACGAATCCAGGAGCGGAAGCTTCTATGCGGGCAACGGTGTTCGAAACATGCAAAGCCTCTACGCACATAGGAATGAATTCTATCCAATTAGCTGGCATCTCTCTTATCGTGTGCTAGAAAAGGCATCTCGCGTCCAATCCAGCGGTTGCGAGCCGTGACTTAGTGATACACAAACTCCTACACCACAGTTGAGCTCTTGGAAGGTTCTCACGGCCACGGTGTCGAGTAGACTTTTATATCACAAATAATAATCTTAAGACCATCAATATCGTGCATCACACCAATGCGTGGCTGAATCTGCGGGGCGCTTTTCGTATGTGTTCTGAAGGTTCGCGTGTCACAAGGCACGGCTCCGTAGGTAGATCATCATCTTTTTAGTTTGAAATCCCCAGTATACGTGTGAAAAGTGGCAACAAAACTCGAATTTTTTTTCTGTAAGTGCTTCTACTGGAACCCAACGGCAGTCGAAAAGTCGCTCACTTAAGTCAAACGTGTGGCCATGCAAAGTCAAACGTGGTATTCATACGTCATTCATGCATACTCATTCAACATACAACAACTATTGCAGTGCTAAATGTTCTTTAAGAGATCGTGATCCGTACTTCCCATGGTCATGTTGCACCGGAGAATCGCCCGAATCATCTTTTTATCATAGCAGGATGTACATTTTTTAGCCACATTATGTAGCATGAGAAGAAATTTTCTGTAAAATACGCCCTAGCCGGTGGCCAAACTAGTGCGATTGGACTGTTAATAAATACATCACTTCCTAGTTTAGCCGCCATAGGTTTAGCCTGCCAGCAATATTAATGCGCAAGAAGTCTCGTATATCTGCATGAGATAGCGGTGCACCCACTAATTTCAGTCTTGTGTGTGTTTCCATACCGACTAATAAGTCTACCTACTCTCCTGCATCTCAATACTCGAGGCGAATGCCCCTAAATGTGTGGTCGTGGAACAATAAAACGTAAGTTCCAGAGGTCTTAATGTTAAAGTAAAATATGCTACAAATGTCATGATCCCAAGAGCGGCCCAGACTTCTTACTTGCTTCATGAATGACGTAAACATGATCCAACACATGTATGATCCTCAAATTGTGCTAATAGGACGATGATAAGGTCTGTCGTCACAAGACAACAGGTGGCGACAGCAGTCAACACGCTAGGGAGAGACGTACTGGTTTGGACAAAAATGTAACATCATGATATCCAGACGCCGTATCCAGCGAATAGCCAGCATGTATCTTATTACAATAGCTAAATCACCTGTACAACAGTGGATTGGTTCTGCTTAGAGGTAGGCTTAAAGTGTACAAGTTTTTGTGTGACTGGGCAATGTGGCTGGAAAAGCTTATCGAGCCCAGTTACGTCAATAGGGTGACCACTGGTCTGGTATGTTGACCGGCGGATGTCGACACCAATTACCTGGTGCGCAAAAAAACTGCTAATCCATAAAGTAGAAGGTTTTATGTCAAGCACAAAACTCTGGTAAGTTGACACCAACTTTTTCACTGCGCTACCATAGGATATGAGGAGTGTACTCATTATCATGAGTGGTGCCTCCTGAATATATAAGCGTGAATGTTTTACTACTTTTGTGTGTTTTGATTTTTGGTATTTTTTCTTATTTATATTCAATGTGTAGTATCGTACCTGGTAGAGGAGCACCGTCAAGAATTTGGCATCTTTTGGCACGTAGGCAAGTTGAGGCACCTTTGTTAAAATGTTTCAAAAAGCATTGAATACAGGTTCGCAATGTACCATCAACATGGATCACTTGCTATAGGCGTTAAACAATGATAGATTCATGAAGGGTCTAAGCGTACTTCCTATATAATCTGTGTCTTAAATACTGAAACATTCACTTAAATCTTTTACTCTGTGATACAGAAGGCGCTCATCGCACTGCTTTTTGCGGGTGTGCAAAATCCAAATGACCGCCCGTGGCAACCATACGACGGTTTAAGCACTTGTCGGGGGAAGTGGCCTATCGCCTGGTATTTTTTCGTCCTTTCCAAACCATTACACTGGGTGCATAAATTACGGCCCATGTTCCTATTATCGTACACATGTATGATTTTTGGACTGTCAGTTTAATTACATCATAGCAGTATACACATACTGTAGGGGCACCCGACTGCTACAGTTATTTGTTTGCGCCTTTGGCCTTTCAACACACGCGGAGGTGCGTGCGAACATGTTCGCGTCTGTCGTATGATAAATTCAAATGCACTTAGCACTCCCACGGTTTGGCTGCGTGTGATCCGGTAGGGCGCACAAAAATACTTTCATTTTAAAAAGAACCTGACATTATACTTCTGTCACCAGTGAAATTTGGTGGTGGACTCATGATATTTGGACTCTACTTATATTGAGCTGCTTATACATGATACAGCACAACAAAGAAACATCTGCTCCAACAAATGACACTTGATATATATATCCACCGGGTCGAAGCACTAATGCACTTGCAAGTCGGATGGTCTGATAGTCTCGGGTACTAGGAGATTTTAGGTTGTTAGTTGTGTAATGACCCGTTGTCTCTTACCAAAGTCCACCACCTTACCGACGTAGGGCAGCCACACGCCTTATGATCGGCCTGTTAGAATCATACTATCTAAGAGCCCGGAATTGGTCGGTACTTAAAAGTGATGGAGTATGACTGAGTTATGAAGATACATAAGTCGTACCTAGATACACATGCGACCAGGAAATATTATTGAAATAGGGTGTGTGAAACTCCAGAGAAAATCAACGCGGCCACTATGTCTGCGATCGGCGGACAGACGCGTTGGAGGTGTACAAAGGAACGGGGTAATAAACAACCACAGGAAATCAAGAGTCGGACACAATATTCCACAATCAAGACAAAGTTACTCGGTATTTTCAAAGTGCTGTTTTTCGTAATGATAGGACGTCACGCCCCGTGTGTGGTGCTAAACAAGTCGTGCATACTGATCCTAACGTTCGAGATTAGAGCTGGTGTACAAGGAGGATGTTCTTTAAAATTGCAGTATATACAGACGCGGAGACTGTATTAGATGCGGGTTGTTTTTTAAATCTCAAAATTGTGCCATCGCGGCTAGATCCTCACTAAGTCGAATATTAGACGCATGCAACGATGCTTTGACAGTGTGTAACTGACCGAAGGTGTACCCTATATACTTGGCGCGGCTGCCGGAGACAAAACAATATTTATCCTAGTAACAAATATTAATGGTTCCCTGACGCGCGCTTATCGACGTCTCGTGTGCTATCGTTCACGACACAGTGCATCGCCTGCATTGTGGCATTGCAAGGCGGTGGCGTTCCGTGTGGCAACATCTTTGCTCATACCCAGGCGTGTCGCGTAAAATCACAACCACAGGTCCAACCCGATTGTGTGGGTCACAATCATGTTCGACATGTATCAGCTCTAGATAAGCAAGGTGCACTGCTCCGTGTGCGCGGATTTCCGCCAGCGAGGTATGACTCGCTAACAGTTCAGTGCCCCCACAACAGGGGTGTCGCACTGCTGATTATACAACCGCGGGTGTTAGATGGTTGCCCTACAAGTCACACACACCACTTGTCCCCACCGTCAAGGGACATCGTTATCCATGGTCACGAAATTTGATCACTGCACGACCTAACAATACAGGTAGAGACTGTGTAGTGGAAAAAACACACAAAAAAATGAAGAGAACGAGACGACGTGTTATCAAGTGAAGGCGTTCTTAAACAATCTCCCATATTACAGGCTAAGTCTAGCCAGGAAAACGTGTCATGGTTCCGGGCGATGTGTGCTTCTGTCGGGTGTCAACTCTTATAGGGCAAAGTCATGTGTGGGGGCTAGCAAATCACGTGTATAATTGTGGCTAGTCTGTTTCCAAATTAGCCTTGCGCGTGACATACTAAGACACATGGTTGGGGTGACAACACACAATCAAGGGTGGTAGTCATCGTGGAATCGATTCATAAAAGGCATGCACCCACTAGCTTCACGTCAGTGCCTATACAGTCGCTTGATCACCGCGTACTGAAGCCGTGGTGACTGCTATAGCGTATTCATTCCTGTATGAGGGTAATCACATAGCTTTGTGTTGAGCACCAGCATTGCTACCATCAGTTGTTGGTCTAATATTATTTTACTGTGGTACAGTAAGATGTACTAGCTAAACGACAATTGTCCTGTTCAATATAACAGCTTTGTATAACAAGCATAAGGGGGGGCGTACCTGACTAGGACATTTTACAACAAATGTAACACTTAAGAGACCCCACAATTTGGTTTTCGCGCTGGCCGCTTTAACGCGTGGGATTTTGTGCGCCTATGTTGTTTGTAATTGTCTACGTTTGAATGCGCTGCCTTTTCAGTACCAAATAATTAAAATCGCCAAGCCGTTAATGGTTAATTAGTGGATGTCCATGGACCCCCCCCCCCCCCCTTGGGCACTAACGAGGTCATTTGAGAATAATTTTTAAAAATCAAAGAACCAAAAACCAGCGATTTTTTTTTTTGCTGATATAAGTTCGCACATACATGAAAGTAAACGATAATAGTAACACAGAAAAATCTTAACCCTTTATGTGCTGAAAACAAACAATTTCATCTTGGACGTTGCTAAACCGTTACTGTACAAACTCTATAGGAAATGACGTGTACTTTGGGTCTTTTCTAGATAGATATCAACATAAAAATAAGTTTTCAAATGTTTGATGTAAGCGCAAGGCTCATTGAATGCCCCATTTTCACCAGTGTTTCGGACAACAATGTTTTTGCCCCTAATTTGGCCGCCAAATAACAAATTTCACTTTTACTGGCTGATATTGGGGTTGTCTTATAACCCTTCACTTGTGGTATAATTTCGTGCAAAAATTTCCCCTCGGGAAAGTGTTTTCTTCAGGGGACCACCAACGGTAGGAACCCCCCTTGTTCACTTAAGTTGTTAAGATAATAACCGGGATAATCAGCGCCAACTAATACGCTAATGTAGATGGTTTACACAACTGTTCCATCTTTCAAAGTCTGTGCCAGACGTTATTTATAAGTTATTAAAGCGTGAACAAAATCATGTCAAGATATTGCAAAAAAATTGTGTGCCACTGTCTGAGTTATTGGACAATCATGTTTGCAAAACATGTTCTTTCTGCTTCAACAGAGCTACATTTTGGGACATTTATTATCAACATGAACGTTTTCGCATTCCCAAATATCTGATTTAAACGTTTAATTGTCAAAAAATACACAAATCAAACCATTAACATTCCTGACACGATCACAATAACAGGTAGAGACAATTTGTGTAGTGGAAAAAAAATGCCGAGAGAGACGAGAACGAGACGCGTGTTATACTTTGTTATTTTAGGATGGTCCGCGGATCTTTCTTATGATTTATTGACATGTTATGCTATGTTTTGCGATGCATGTCACATAAGGCCCCTCTTTTCCCTGAATCTTTGTATTCATTGTGTCAACTACATTTTACATTTGCAAATGTTCGTATGATTTTAAAGAAATTATAAGAATTGTAAAAGCAATTCGGACTAGGACATTTTACAAATGTAACACTTAAGAGACCCCACAATTTGGTTTCGCGCTGGCCGCTTTACGCGTGGGATTTGTGCGCCGATTTGTTTGTAATTGTCTGACGTTTGAATGCGCTTCTTTTCATACCAAAATAATTAAAATCGGCCAAGCCGTTAATGAGTTAATAAGTGGATGTCCCATGGACCCCCCCCCCCCCTTGGGCACTAACGGAAGTCATTTGAGAATATTTTTAAAAATCAAAGAACCAAAGCGATTTTTTTTGCTGATATAAGTTCGCACATACATGAAAGTAAACGATAATTAGTAACATTAAAAATAATTAACCCTTTATGTGCTGAAAACAAACAATTTCATCTTGGACGTTGCTAAACCGTTACTGTACAAACTCTATATGAAATGACGTGTACTTTGGGTCTTTTAGAATAGATATCAACATAAAATAAGTTTTCAAAATGTTTGATGTAAGCGCAAGGCTCATTTGAATTTTCCGTCTTTTTGCCCAATTTTCACGTGTTTTGACAACAATGTTTGCCCCTAATTTGCAGCCAAAATAACAAATTTCACTTTTAATGGCTGATTTGGGGTTGTCTATACCCTTCACTTGTGGTATAAATTTCGTTTCGTGCAAAATCCCTCGGGAAAAGTGGTTTTCTTTAGGGGACCACCAACGGGGAGGAACCCCCCTTGGTCACTTAAGTGTTAAGATAATAACTCGTGGATAATCAGCGGCCAACTAATACGCTAATGTAGATTTTTACACAACTGTCCTTTTATTTTTAGAAGAATGTTATGCTGTGACGAGACAATTTTGACAACGGAGATTCAGTTGCTAGATATGCAGGAGCGTATCCTTTCGTTGTCACAATCAGAAATTATACTGCGCAAATCTTGTCACATAGGCCGACAAATGATCATGATTTGCATGTTATAGCGCCTCTATTCCCAATATAATAATTTTAAAGAAAATCTATTGGTCACAATACAGTTTCGTTCCATTTGCACAAAAAAAACCGGATGTATCTTATTGAAAACGATATTTGAAATCAGGTGTGGAATTTGTGTCGCTCTTGATATTACTAGTTTTTATTCCAGTTATTAATAAAAGAGCCTGTCCCAACACGTGACGTGTTGATATAGGAGTAACCATTTTCATTTTACTGGTAGAGGTCTGGTAGAGCTATGTTATAAAATATCAAACTTTAGTAGTAGAGTCCGAACATTCTGATATTAATATGTTCTACACGGTCAATCAACTGCTGCCTGGCTAAGTGTAAGTGGTACGTGGTAAGATAATATACACTAAAACTAATCTACTATCATTATAAATCAGATGTGCATAGCTAAAAAGGTGAGTTATATCATTAGTTGTGTAAGAAGCCCAATAACGTGCAAAAGCCCAATAACGTGCATAAATTGCACGTATTGGGCTCAAATTCACATTTTAATATTCCATTTTATCCCAAAATTTACCTTTTCAGCCAATTACGACGTGCCACAGAGATAATTATAGTCAAAATCTAATAAATTAGGAAATGATCTTACAATTAGCAAAAACACACACCACCCTGAAACTTGGATTTCCAAAAGTGGACTGTATCCGGAAAGATTTAAAATTTGCACGTTTTGGGCTCAAATTTTACCTATTGAGCTGTGGTTAAACCAATTTCAATACCCCAGCCCAATACGTGCAAGATGCAATCTTTGGGCTTTACAGGTACTCATTGATAAAATAAAAAAATCTAAACTCAGGACACTCTATTAATTCGTATGCAAATGATGTATAACCATGGGTAAAGTTAATTAACCGGTGTTCTAAACATTTTGGATTTTTTGTTGCACGTATTGGGCTCATTTTTCACCTATTGGAGGTTGCTGTACAAATTAACTGAAACTAAGAAAATAAGTTATGGTTGCTATGTAATGATATGATAAGGATGATAAGTTTATTTACCACAAATATTTCCGGGTGTTTTCTAGAACATTTTGGAAAATTAATTTTTTGGCACTTATTGGGATCAAGTTGTCACCTATTAGAAGTTGCTTAGAGACATCAACAAAAAGCCCAAAAATTAAAATTTTGGTGGGTCATTTTTTTTTTTTTTTTTAAATGTTAATTATTGGATAAAATCAACTGAAATTAAGGATCTAAGTTAGGTCTGTTCATAAATGATGGATAACTATGGCGTAATGTTCTTTTACCAATATTTCCGGTATTCTAGAAAACATTTCTGCAACATATTGGGCTCAAATTACTCATTGATGAAGTGCAAGTAAAATGTAAGAAACAAAGTTAGTCTTGGTTGTGCAATGATGAATAAAATTTCTTTCACAACTTTTCTGGTGTTTCTAGAACATTTAGAAAAAATTCAATTTTTTGCACGTGTAACTGGCTCACGTTGTCCCACCCTATTGAAGTTGCCTGTTAACAAATTCAACCAAAAGCCCAATCCGGCTTTTGGCACGTATGGTCTCTAGTTCTTTTGAATAAAATCAAAGTGAAACTAAGGAAACTCAGTTAGGTCTGTTTATAAATGAGGATAGCGAAGCCTAGAGTTCTTAATAAATATTCTGGTATTTCTCGAACACTTCGAGAATTTAAATTTTTTGACGTATTGGGCTCAAATTACTCTTTGAATGAAGTGCAGTAAAATTTAAGAAACAAGTTAATCTGTGTGGTCATGTGAATAAAGCTATTTTACAACTTTTTGGTGTTTCTATAACATTTGGAAATTTCATTTTTGTACGTATTAGGCTCAAGCTTTAACCTATTAAGGTTGCTGTACAAATTCACACAAAAGCCAATACGTGCATTTTTGCATGTATTGGGCTCTGAGTTACATATTGAATAAAACCAACTGAATTACGGAACTAATTAGGTTTGCCATATAAATGATGGATCAAGTGGATAAGTTATTTAACAAACTTCCGCGTTTTTCTAGAACACTTCGGAAATTAATTTTTTTGGCACGTATTGGGCTCAATTCCACATTGAATGACGTGCAAGTAAAAATAAAGAAACAAGTTATCTTGGTATGTCAATGATGAATGAAGCTATTGACAACTTTTTTTGGTGTTTTCTAAATCACTGGAAAATTTCATCTTTGTACGTATTTGGGTTCAAATTGTTTGCAACGATTGGGCTCAATTACTCATTGAATAAGTGCAAGTAATTTATGAACAAAGTTAATCGTGGTATGTCAATGTTGAATAAAGCTAGTTTGAAAACTTGTTTGGTTTAATAGGAATTTTGGAAATTTCATTTTTGCACGTAATGGGCTGTCATGTTGTCACCTATTGAAGTTGCTCTACAAAATTCACAAAAAAGCCCAATACGCTCATTTGCACGTATCGGGCTCTAGTTACCTATTGAATAAAATCAAACTGAAATTACGGAAACTAAGTTAGGATGTTAAATCAATGAGGATAACGTTGTTTTTAACAAATATTCCGCTGTTTCTAGAACCTTCGGAAAATTTATTTTTTGCACGTATGGGCTCAAATTAACGTGCATTTTTGCACGTATTGGGCCATGTACATTTGAATAAAATCAAACTGAACTTACGGAAACTAAGTTATGTTGCAAGTAAATATGGTAAAAACAATGGCTAAAGAAAGTTATTTTAACAATATTTCCGGTGTTTCTAGACACTTCTGAAATTATTTTTTTTTGGCACGTATTGGCTCAATTAGCTCATTGAATGAAGTTCAAGTAAAATTTTAGAAACAAGTTCAATTACTCATTGAATGAACTGCAAGTATTTTTTACGAAACAAAGTTAATCTTGGTAATGTCAGTGATGAAGCTATTTAAAAAACACCTTTTTGGTGTTTCTAGAACATTTTGAAATGTTTCATTTTTGCACGTAATTGGGCTCATGTTGTCACCTATTGAATTTGCGTACAAAATTCAACACAAATAGCCCAATACGTGCATTTTTGAACGTATTGATTTGGGCTCGAGTTACATATTGAATAAAATCAACTGCAATTACGAAACTAATTTAGGTTTGCCATTTAAATGATGGATAACAATTGCTAAATTTATTAACCAATCTTTCCGGTGTTCTAGAACACTTCGGAAAATTAAATTTTTTTGCACTATTGGGCTCAATTCCACATGAATGAAGGTGCACAAGTAAAATATAAAAACAAAGTTAATCTGGTATGTCAATGATGATGAAGCTATTTGACAAACTTTGTTTGGTGTTTCTAAGAATACGGTAAAATTTCACTCTTTGTACGTATTGGTTCAAGATGATTTGCACGTAATTGGGCTCAAATTACTCATTGCAGTGTGATGGGTGCAAGTAAAGAATTTAAGAAAACCAAAGTTAATCCTTGGTATGTCAATGTTGAATAAAGCTATTTGAAAACTTGTTGGTGTTTTGGAACATTTGGAAATTTCATTTTTGCACGTATTTGGTTGGGCTCATGTTTTCACCTATTGAGTTGCCTGTCAAAATTCAACACAAAAAGCCCAATACGCTCATTTGCACGTAATTGGGCTCTAGTTTACATTGATAAAATCAACGAAATTAACGGAAACTAGTTAGTATGTAAATCAATGATAGATAACGTTGTTTAACAAATTTCCGCTGTTTCGAGAACACTTCGAAATTTAATTTTTTTGCACGTATTGGGCTCAATTACGTGCTTTTTGCACGTATTGGGGCTATGGTACTATTGAATACATTCATACTGAAAATTACGGGAAACAATTTAGGGTTTGCCAAGTAAATGAAGGATAACAATGGCTAAAGTTATTAAACAAATACTTTCCGGTGTTTCTAGACACTCGGAAAATTAATTTTTTTGCACGTATGGGCTCAAATTACTCATGAATGAAGTTCAAGTAAAATTTTATAAACCATGAAGGGGGTACATTACTCATGATGAATGCAAGATTTTTTAAGAAAAAGTAATCTTGGTATGTCATGATGAAGCATTTACCAACTTTTGTGTTTCTAGAACATTTTGAAATTTCATTTTTGCACGTATTGGGCTCATGTTGTCCACCTATTGAATTGCTGTACAAAATTCAACACAAATCGTCCCCAATACGTGCATTTTTTTGAACGTATTGGGCCGCTATTACATTTGAATAAAATCAAACTTAAATTACGGACACTAAGTTAGGTTTGCCATTTAAATGATGGTAACAATGCTACAGTTATTTAAAAATATTTCCGGTTTTCTAGAACCTTTCGAGAAAATTAAATTTTTTGCACGTTTTGGGCTCAAATTACTCATTGAACGAAGTTCAAATAAATTTAAGAAACAAAGTTAATCTTGTCATGCAATGCATATTAAAAGCTATTTGGAGCAACTTTTTTGTTTTTTTTTTTTTTTTAAACTTTTTGGTGTTGTCACCTATTGAAGTTTGCCCTGTACAAAATTCAACACAAAAGCCCCACGGCAATTTGCCGGATGGGCTCTAGCTCGAATTACGTAAACTAAGTTAGTTTGCCATAGAAATGATAGGATAAACATGGGGTAAAAGTTATTTAACAAATAATTCGGGTGTTTCTAGAACCCTCGGACCTTTCATTTTTTTTTTAAAACATTAACACTTTTTTTCTCAAGTTACTCATTGATGAAATGCAAGTATTTTTTTAGAAACACAGTTAAATCTTGGTAGTCCGTGATGAATAGCTATTTGACTGTTTTTTGGTGGTTTCTAGAACATTTTGGAAAATTTTATTAAAAAAAAAAAAAAATAAATCATTGAATAAATAAACTGAAATTAGGAAATTATATTAGTTGCCCATATAAATATGGATAATAGTGGCTAAAGTTATTTAACAAATATTTCATGTGTTTCTTTCTAAAAACTTCGAAAAATTTATTTTTTTTTTTGCATGCGTGTTGGGGTCAAATTACTCTTTGAATGAAGTGCAAGTACAATTTAAGAAACAAAGTTAAATTGGTAATGTCATGATGAATAAAGCTATTTTTCCACACTTTTTGTTGTTTCTGAACCTTTTGGAAATTTCATTTTTTTTTTGCACGTATTGGGCTCAAGTTGGTCACCGATTAGAGTTGTGTCACATTCAACACAAAAAGCCCAATACGTTGCAAAAATTTTGTGTGAGCATTGGGCTCTAGTTATTGAATAAAATCAAACTGAAATTAACCTCGTTCGACCAGGAGGGGGGGGGTGGGGGAATCCCCACACTGGATGATTCCCTTCGCACAAAAAATGCAAACAATATTATTAAGTTTTTATATATTGTAAGTTCATCCTTTGTTGTTATTTAAGAACATAATGGAGGTACCACCAACCTGAGGGGTGTTAGGGTTGCCCGTCAAGTCGGAAGTTATATGGGTGGTTGCCCTTTCCTACACTTCTGTGTCAAATGCTACTGTAAGCAATAATGACAATATTTGGATTTTTTCTTATTTTTAGAGCACTTGGACAGGGGCCCCCAAAAACCTATCATTGCCAACTAAATACCAATTTGCTTGCATGAATGGCAAAAAAGGCGAAAAAAACCTCCCTGTTTTATACTATATACCGATTTGCTTACAATTTAAAGTTAAGTCAGTCGGGGTCAGAGAGGGTTGTGCTTACGATGAGGTGCCTACGGTGG